>VOMN01108175.1:0-30610 GCA_014899125.1 Orchestia grillus | reverse complement strand
GAGACTCACTTATTCTGTTCTCAGCGGCTCGGAGTGTCAAAGCCGTCAAAATTAAAGGCTCAGTTGGCCCCAGCGGTGTCATGGCCGCGATGTTGAGAGAATAATCCACTCCAGCCGTCAGTCCGGACACGGAGAAGGTGCCAATGTTGTCTAGGGCAGAAATGGAGTTCGAAGTTGAGAATTGATGGGAAAAATGTAGGCAGGAAAAGCATTGAATGTCGAAAATTTGAAAACACATGCAGAACTCCAGGAAGTTGAACTGAGTACAACAAAAGTTAAAACAAATGGCACGATCACGAAGAGGTGACTCATGCCGTAGTCGCACGTACAGGCACGTTCGAGACTGTAAAAATTACCGGATGCTTCTCACTCCTGAGGACAAATTGTCATGTGGTATTTTCAACTTGAGAAATGTTTTATTATTTCATGAATTACCTCACCAATGAGGTAAGCCGGCTGCAAAATTAATTGTATGCTAAAAATTTAGATGTAGGAAGTTCTCTCGTGAAACAAGGTCTAAAAAATTACGTTGGGTAATTATTGACTATAATAAAGCATTCATTGTTTGATCCAATTTTTCATACGCGCTTCAACT
Source organism: Orchestia grillus (assembly GCA_014899125.1). Taxonomy (NCBI): domain Eukaryota; kingdom Metazoa; phylum Arthropoda; class Malacostraca; order Amphipoda; family Talitridae; genus Orchestia; species Orchestia grillus. The sequence goes on along the minus strand of VOMN01108175.1, from coordinate 30,015 downwards.
GAACATTAACTAGGAACCACCATGAATTTTTAGTTTCTTCACACCTAACAGAAATGACGGTAAAAATGTAAAGCATATTTTTTATTGTTATATCATTTAACCAAAAATAAATCAGCAGGAAAACTTTGAGCTTCATATCATGCCTGAATTCTTTTCGTTTAACACAAAAATTAAGCAAACATCCATGCTCTTTTTGCTTCCGTAAAAAAATCATGGGATCATATTGCAACGAATGAAATTCTAACTCCTTCCTTGACATCGAATAAAATAGAACAAGTCCGTTATTCTGGTGACTAATGAGTATTCTTTCACCCCTCGCGTCGGCAGCAAAAGGGTACGGCGAGGCGAGCAGGACTCACTGGTTGCGTTGTAGAGAACTTGCTGCGAGTTGAGGCTCTCGACGGTCAGAGTGAACGACGTCGAGGCATCCCCAGCGGACGGGGACGAGTCCTCGTGGTGTGGGGAGGTGTCACGAGCCTCCCACTCCTCCAACAGCTGCTCTAACTCCTTCCTCTCCTGCAATGTTATCCATGGAAAGAGATAGCGTTCTCATTAAATGTGGTTATTGAATTTACTAAAAGTTCGCCAAATGAAAAAGAGCCAATATCGCCACCTATGTAAAGTTGTGCAGGTATTACTCGTTCTGAATACGTTATATTTAATGCGATATTTCGGTAATTAAAAAGAGTTGTTTATGAATTGAGACTACTAAACAATCAATAAAAGAATTTAGACACTTTACGTCATTTTACATTTGACGCATATGTAGCTAAAATCTTGGAAAATATGATTGAAATAATAACTAATTATAACGTGTTACGTGTTTCAACTTTTTGGAAAGAATGGGAGCCTTCATATCCAGACAAATATGTCATCCATTTTGGGTACGTAATTATGCATGTGAACTCATAAATTTGGCAACAGCTCTAACGCGTACAGTTCTACATTCTGATTTTAGTTTCTTACCCAGCCACAGTTCAACTTGATCACTCGCTCAGTAATTATTGCTCAGTAAATCCATGTCACCTTGATTTCTTGGCTGTCCAGCGCGATTCTTGGACTCTCGGCGGCAGTTGCATTCTCACGACTGAGTTCACACTGCACGTTGAGGCTGTGCCACGACTGGTTGGTCACGGAACAGTTGAGAGTGGGGGGCGTTGGAGCTGAAGGAACAACGCACGTGTGCTTCAATTATGAAGCCAGTGTAGGACAAAACTTGCTCTAATATAAATCGAAATTTTTGAAGATATAAGCCACAAAAACTTCCAACAGCACAAAAGTGAGTTAAGTTGTTTCGAGGTTCGAGTTCATCTATAACGTGTTATAATCTTGACCGGTTTAGCTGTGAACATTTGCATATAATTTCACATAATAGGTGTGCTAATTGATAAAGAAATTATGCTAATTCTTATTTCGCAAATGGATAATGAAATTCTCCATTAGCGCGAGAGTTTAAGGGTGATCTTAATCGAGTTTTAAAACTGTTAGAAGTATCATGAAATTTACGCACATAAATGAATAATACTTTCCCAGAAAGTGGTCTGGACAGCCTCAGCTTCCGCTGGAGGCTGGAATAACAGTTAGTGCAATTTTGGATGACCTGAGGTTTTCTTACGAGGTTTCAAAAAACGTCCCTGCCATAAAAATTTCGATCGCATTTCTCTTGTTTCAAGAACAGTAGAAACTGAGGCAATTTTACATTTTCAGATACAATTTATTTTGTCATTCAGAAGTAATAGTTGCTTACTCTTACTTTACGAAAAAACAAATCCTACTATCGTAACATTTGGTAATTTTTAAAACTCTGTAAGCGTGTGCAGAGAAAGAATGCCAACCCATATCGGCGTTTCATATTGGCCACAACAAACTAACGAGCTAAATATAATATGAAAACCCACGGAAAGCATCTTGTCATCAGCGGTACAAAAACATGTGCGTTATATTTATTTCAGATCTTCAATCCAACTTCTGTTAACTTTTCGTATCGTCCAAACAAAGTATTTCCACAACCAAAGAACAACGTCGGAAAGTTTGTTCAACTACAATTTCAATTTATATTTCGTTGTTTCCGAGGACAATTTGTCTTACCTGGTGCTGGCTCTACAGAATATTCGCAAGGCATTTTTTGCCTGCCAATAGCGTTGATAGCGAAACAACGAATCGTTCCGTAATCGTGGATTTTTTCCGGACGATATCGAAGTCTGGACTGCCGTCCGGACGTCCTAACCCATTCCTGGGATACCAGCTCCTGCTGGAAGATAAATTACAACTGTCAAGCTAAAGCAAAAAATATTGTTAAAAAATTTAAAAGTCGTTTGAATGTTCTAAGAAAATATCATTTTCAGATTAAAAGTGAATGGGATTGAAATATTCAAGCTGCCTACGATTATTTTCTATGAAAGTAGTGGGAAAACGTAGATTTTAATTAGATTTGAAAACTGAAAGCGGAATTGAATCTTTAAAATCTCAAGCACTAACATACAGGGGCAAAAACACTCATTTTACTTATACAATTGTTTTCCTAAGATAACAGAATTAAATGAAGAAGTGCAATACATTGGAAAGACTCAGTAAATCTGACATCATTGTTTCTATTTCAAAACACTCACTATGCTATAAAAGAGCGACAAATTACGGCCTTGAAATCAAAAATGAGAAAATTTGTTGTAAAGAAGCCAAGAAATCATGATCACAAATTTTGAATAAGGTGAATATGAATGATTTTACGATATACTTTTCGTTTATTTTCATCATGGATCACGCCACAAAAATTCAGCAATTTACACTATTTTATGTTAGGATATTAAAATTTTATTTAAGCATACATTGTTTTTCTCCAAAAATATCCTTTATTATGGTAGGAATGATGAATGAGATTCTAACTTCAAAAGATGGTGAACTGTTAGAGCCAATTTTTTTCTGCAGTTTAAACGAAAGTCAATTTATATTTATTAAAACAAAATCCTCTGAATTTCCTATATTTCTGATCATACCGATGGTTATTATTGCTTGCAAGCAAGCCAATTTCAAAAACTCTCAGACATAAAATGCCAAAATGTCGTATTCGAATAGTTGAAAGAGATATTGGTGGTGTACTGTGAGAAATAATTAATACATTCGATGAAGAGTTGGTCCAATTACGTATCACGGTTGAGTAATTTCACAAAACAAAACATCGGTTTGAAGTTTGAAAAATTGAAACTTGTTTGAAACATATCGCATTCTGGTAGTGAAAGAAAAATTGTCCATGCTAACGTCATACTGAATAAACCACACAGCATTTCATCAACGTGATTATTTTCTGATAACAAGTCATATATACAGTACATAGTTAGAGTGGAATTTTACGAGAGTTAAAATATATTCATATAAGAATAAATCGAACGTGTTTAAGTTCACAAACGTTCAAACGTTCAAAGAGCGCTTGAGTGGATTTTTCAGAAAAAAAATTACAGCGCCACGGTTGACATCACGAAGCATTTTTATCTCTACTTCAACTCCTGACTCCTTCTATCTTCCCTACCGTGATTTACTGTCAAACATTCTATTCGAAATTCAAAATGCAAGTCATTGGTATCATTAAAATCGATTGCTCTAGAAAGATTACCAGAAAATTTGCAATTTTATTTCATATTTCAAACGGTTCAGGCATTTCCATGCCAAATTGATCTTAAATTAAATCAACATGACATATTTCAGAGTGTTTTGCTTATTCATGTCTCATTAGAATTCAGTATTTTCTTTCCGAAGTCGATATACTGATGCCAATAAATAGCAAATAGGAAATTCCTTAAACCCTACTGTGAAGCGTCGGAGTCCAGGAAGTAAACAGCATACGTATTACACTCCAATGCACAGCCAGTGTTCTCGTTTGACTGATATCAGGAAACATAATTAATCAATAACTTCAGCAAAATTCCTTGTCTGGTGAAAGAAAATCAGAAGATGCTTCTTCTTTATATTTTTGAGCAAGAATTTTAGGATCTTATCGGAAAAGTGACCTGCTGAAAAAATTTGACTAGATAAAACGGGAAAACTTTTATTTTGCAGAAGAGCACCAGACAAATATTTTTGCTTCGGTATCCCTAGAAAAACAAGCCTGGAAAGTCAACTTAAACTAAATTTGTAAACTTACTTTGGACATGTTTGTGGCGAACGTCCACTCGAACTGGACTTCAGGAGGCTTCGAGTCCACAATGCAAGAGAGGCTGACGAATTCTCCTAGTTGGACTTGATACAGTCTCTTCACTTGAGTTGAGCACACCGGCGCGTCTATTAAAATCGGGATTCATAAAAAAAATAATTAAACAGAATATCAAAAAACTAGAAACTAGATCATAAACGAGATCTAGTGAAACCAGATCATAAGCTACAAGAAAAAGTTCGAAAGATGGAGAAGTAAGGAGATTTCTAGGTTTACCGGGAACCCATATTCTACATGTTCTTAGAAGTTCCTTTTTTCATCACATCAGAGCTGATTGAAAATACAAAAAATTATTTCATGCAATTGTAAAACTAAACAAATGAGTCACACACCTTTGCTCGTTCTGCTAAATGACCACGTTTAAAATGAGCATTTGAAATCACATTCACCCCATTTAATTTTTTGTCATTTAAACGCTGTAGAATACACTTGAGAATGTTTGAAAAAATAACATACCACACAGTAGGTCTGTGTTCTCAGGACACAATTTCGGAAACTATCTCTTGCATCACATTTACGACTCGACGCTTTTACATGAGTTACAATTTTATCGTACTTTCCATGTTATGATGCTTGTAGCTTTATAAGTTCATTGGAACCTGTTAAAGGCAGAGGCGACCAATGAAAATGAGAAATTAGTCTACAAATGTACACAAATGATTGTGGAATAAGTCATCAATCGATANTAATTCTGATCTAGCTTTTGAACTAATTATTTCAAGGACATTCCAACCGCCTTTGTGAATTATGTTATGTGATTTCGAACCTTTCTGTCATTTTTAAAGTTAGTAGAGAAGATCAGTTCACATTTTCAAACATAAAGAGCATTGTTAGGTTATCTTTGCGCGTAAGTAGCACATCAAGTACTCGCCTTTTAAAAATTAATCAAGCAGGTGCCGTTGGAATAATTCGCTTAAAGCTCATTAGACTCGTAATGTCGATAGATAGGAACAGCTCTCTATTGGCAAAATATTTTGAATGGTGAAACAATTCCTTATTTGTAACGAACAAAAAGTTTTATCGTTCGCATTACAATCGTTAAAGACACTGGAAATGGTGACGGCGTTGAAATTAAACTCATCAATTTGGCTGTTAAATCTCTCTGGTGCTGGCAAAGTAGAAACAGATACCGACAGGAAAAGCTAACATCAAGGTGTCCTGAAAGTTTAAGCAATTAAATTATCTCAGGCAATAAACCATTTACACGCAGATAATCATAGAATATTGTAATGTACATTGTACTGAAGCAGCCAAAAGGTTTGTCAAGCTATTTTGGTGTTTAATTGATAAGCAAAAATGCATTCATAAAATTATACTTTCCATGTTGTTGAATCAGTGCGTGTGACTGTAAAGTCGCTCTCTCTGGAGTGTGATCACGTCGAACAAGATGCGGTGGGTGGTGATGTTGATGAGTTTGAATCAATTTATATGTTTGGGTAGTCTCTGTAGCACTTGATAGTCACAAAAAATCACAAAGAATGGTAATGTTTATGTCGTCGGAGAAATCATGTGTTGTCAAATCACTCCAGTGTCTGATAGACACTGGGCTCAAAGAGAAAGGAAATACCAATGGTGTTGAACCAATTCTTGTGTTTTCAAGTCTCGAGCTCCAGATAGTACGAAAAATCCCAGAAAATTCTACTATCAATGACGTCAGACAATTTAAGTATTGCCAAGTCTTTTTAGTGTTAGATATTCGTAGAAACACTCACAAAGAATGGTGATGTCGATGGCGTTGGACACAACAGACGCGATGGAATTAGCTGCCGTGCAAGAGAAAGTTCCCCTCCAGTTCCTGGTGACGGTCTGCAGTACGAGATGCTCGCCAGACATCAGCACGCCCTCCGAAGGGTCATTCTTCAACGTCCGATTCTACGCAGTGCAAAGTAAGACCGTTCTAAAACAATGTGACTGAAGAAGAATCGAGATCTGAATCTTAACACGTTTCTTGCCACGATGCTATTTTTCAAAAGCTGAAATGACCCACCGGGGAGTCACAACCCAGAAAAAGTATTAAATGACTATTACTCATAGAGAAGGAATTCCCAAGTCTGCGAGGATGAATGATGACGGAGAGAGACCTGGATTGATACGAACTACACGAAACTTAGGAATTTTAGGCACCAGGCATCCAGAGTTAGTTTTTATTTAGCACCTAATACGAGGCACGCGGACTCATTTCAGAATTTCGGGGATGTTTCTGCCCTTCTAAGGAGAATTAAATCCTTCGTAAGACTAGAGCTATTGCTACCATAAATCCAGCTGCGTGGATTTTGTCCGGCCCAGACAAAATAGTTGGGCGGCCTGCGATCGCAAAAGGTTGCTTTGAAGATAGAACAGCCCTGCCCCATTTCCAGAGTTTGTCTGACGCTGCACCTCTCACCCTTTTACTTTCCCTAAAACATATCAGCAAAAGCAATTCGCCCAGTCTGAGAAAATACTTCATGCGCTGTCCACGGATGGTGATTACAATTAGCTGGTGGCTTTTACAAGCGAAAAATAAAATGTTTATGAGACCTTGGCTACCATAAATTCTTTTGGGTCTAAATTCCAACATAGAAACTGAAGTATTTACTTAACTCAAAAAGTGTTTACATAATTGATATTTTGAAAAAATACTAAAACGCGATGGTACATCTTAACGCACAAATATATTAAAAATATTTTTGCAAATTATCACAACGTTATATAAATCCCAAGAAGCATTTATGTTGAAATTTATTTATGATAGTACTAACAAAGATGTGCCTAATGTAGCCAGACATTTACACAAAGGTATAAAAAGGACTCCATTATTTCAATTTGTCTATGTTGAATAACCCAGGCTTCCATGAACGTAAAAGACTTAATCCCAGAGCCGGATTGAATTTCCAAGTCACATAAGCCAGCTCACATCTGAAAGGAAGTGTCGACGTGCCATTAAAAATGGATTGTTTAGGTCTTCCGCACGAGTTCACACACCCTTGCCTCAGAGTCGTCCTTGCATTTGCATACCTAGTTTCTTCAGAAATAAAAAGTAAAATCTTGGGATGATAATTCTCCAAACAATACAGCATTAGTTCTGCTGACGGTCATCAATAGTTCAGTAAAAAATCAGTTTTTGGAGTTAAACTAACCTGAAAATCTAGATTTCACTTTTCGCACAACAATCTTTTCCATTGAAAAAATTTAATATTCCCAAATTTGAGGTATGATAGACTGAAACATCATTTCTCGATTGATTGCTGATGCTACAGGAGGCGATATTACCTTACAGACAACTGGTCAAATTTGGTTATTCCTATTTTAGAGTTGGCTTTCATGCGCATTTCCAGTGCACTCAGAGTGCATTAGGTGCGATACTTAGGGAGACTCGGAAGTGGTTGCTCGTGGCAGCAAATTGATTACTGCTCTTCATCATCATAAGGACCCTGTTGCGTCATGCGCTCGATGATTTTACTTTGCAACTAGCAAAGTTGCTCACGACGAGCTTATGATCGAAACCTGACTACGGAGTTTGCAGACACCTTAGTGCATGCCACTACAGATTTCCCCACAGTATACACTTTTCGACACTATTTGTAACATGGAATATTTGTGAGGGTTATTTGGCGTTATCGCAACATTGTGAAAAATCGATTATGGAAACCATACAAGTCTGTTCATTTTCTCGAATCCTCGCGTATGCAGCACAGTTTTTCAAAAAGGTCACATATAGAAAGCTATATCTTTATGTATAGCACTCCATGACAGCTTTTTTCTTGCACAACAACAAAAATACAACAGTGTGGGCATTGCAAAGAAATTTTCTCAGCTCGCGTTCACTACAGTTCTTTTCACTTAAATTGCACGTTCATGAGCGAGATACAATTATGACTCTTATGAGATAAAGAACTTCCATTAACAGTTTACGCGTAACAGCCACGAGCAAAAAAAACAGCAAGTGCCTCGGATTTATATGAGGAAAAAATTGGCAGAATGAAAGCGTTGCACTTAACTCCCGAGTTCACTCTATAGCTCCTGGAATACCGAATGCTCAGGGAAACAAGTACGAAGATTTATAGCTCCCATTCCGTTACTTCTCATGTGAGCTTATGTCTCCCATGTGTTGACTCTTTCAGCGCAATGACAGTGCTGTAATTTGCCCTTCCGCGTATTTTTCATAGTAAAATTTGTCTTATTTTGCTTCATAGTTTCATAACAGGTACAGAAATATTAACTTTGTACGCCTGTAGAGATGCAAAAGACTAAATGCACGAGTCTGAACTTATGATGTATTAATCATTTCTAACCTTCTACGTGTATAGAGTATCTTATTTTACCACAAATGTCCAAGTCATATCAAATAAAAATATGACAAATATTTTCGAGCTATTCGGTGCAAGATCGGATCAACATTTAAAAATCAGTAGCATGAAGTATACGTAGTTTTAACTTAGTTTCTCTCAAATTCGATTCCAGATTATTTGAACCTTAGGTGTTCAATAACTGTTATGCAAGAGTGAACAGGCATAGTTCATTAGCAAACACGACGGCTCCGCTGACTTCAGCACGGATTCAAAATTACATTTTTTCCACAGCACATGATAAACTGAAGGCCGAGTACTGGTAATGACGGTGAACTGTGAGATAACGAGATATGTTAAAATGACGCTTTACTTATTATTTGGTTTCACTCCGGCTCATGACTAACCAAAACAGGAAATTTGAAGAGAGTCAAAGCATCAGACATTTCACATACGAATAATTTCATCGGGCATCATTTGATGAGTTTATTGAAAATTTCCCCTCTGAGTTACGGCGAGAGAAACGAAATACAAAAAAAATTTGTGGCAACGAATTTTTAGTAGTTTCCCGCGCCTCAACTTAGCTGCGCTACAACGCCCCGAGGAGCACGCCTCTAAACGTGGGATATAAATATTATATTGAAGCTATTAACATACCTAAGAGACTGAAGGCTACCTTATTTCAAAAATGGTAAAAATAATCGGTGTTAATTGGTTCGGAAATCGGTGTTTGCTATACACTATTATACTCACGTGCGATTCTACTGTCGCTGAGAGTAAAGCTCATTCCAATGTTGGGAATTTTCTCCTTCACAACATTTAGATTCATTTAACGATGTAAATGGATGTGTGCGAAGAAGGTAAGTAAAACAGTTTGTCAAAGTAATTAGGTTTTTCTTATCATTTACAGTATCAAGAATTCAACGCTTGATATAGTGTTGCCAAGACAATGATTGGTTTCACAAGGAAAACATCCGTGGTGACTTCATTCAAGTATACTTTATAATTCATTTTATTTCTTTCTATGCATGTTTGAATGTAAATAATTCATTTTGACGCTGCGCAGAATTTTATAAAATTTTATATTAAGTTCAATCTTCAATATTCTTATTTAAATAATTTTTTCTAGGAACGAATACTTGAGCAGAAACGTAGCCATTGCTTTCATCAGCCCATTGGTTATTCAAGTCTCAATTTACTTGAACTTAATCATATATTCAGCAGCGCTGCAACTCTACCTCAGATGCGTTGTAACATATGAAGCGACGTTTCTGATTTTCACAGTATTGCGTCGAACTGTGAATTACTTCACAATAACATCCACGCTCGTTTGATGCATGATTTACACTGCAAAGTTTGATAGGACATCAGGAATTGGAATATGAAGGAAACCATGTTTCCTTTTGTACACGTGTGAACTCTTTGCTGTACGAACGAGTTACGACAATACTGATATTTTTTTCGTTCGTTAATCTATTTGAATTGCAATTTCACGAAAAAGTTTTTTGAAAAGCATAATATAATTTCCATCTAATTCTGTATGAAAGGAATCCAATAAACTCGAAGTCGAATTGAGCATTGCGCTAAGGGATTTCGCCGCAATAGCAGAATTATGTTTCAAGTTGGAAACTTCTTCAAGTTCAAATTACTGGTGATTACATGAGACACAATGAAAATGTACTCATTCGATTTATTTTTAACTTCATGAACTCCATGGACAACGAAACAGCGTTCCTTTATCACATACAAATGGAACGAAATTCTTACTTGTCAAATGCACATGAAATACATAGAAAATACCTACCCCTTCTACTTCGTGGCATACTAATAATAACACATAAAATTATTAAGTTCATTGGATAAGCTCCTGAATAATTTAATAGAAATAAATAGTAACTATTAATCCCTAGCATTTGAGCTTATAAAATAATATCAGTGCGCATTCAAGACTCAACTGACGGTGTACGGAACGCGGCGACTGCGTGGTACGACTGCTTTTCATTCACCGTGAAAAGTAGCAATGAATGAACAGTATGGAGACTCAATACCAAGGGCAATGCGTTTTAAATTAACACAAAAGGGCTTGGCAACTCTCTTCTTGTAGCAGCTGGTTAAAGTAGCATGTAATCAAGCTTAACGATGTAAGTACTAAAATAACATGCAATGATAAAGGCAACAGAGAAGAAGTCTCTTAAAACATTTATTGGACATTCCGAGCTTCAGCTCATTACCAACAATGGTTCAGCAAAACGTGGCAACAATGAAAGCTTTAGATTCAGCTTCAGTAGCAAAAGTTCTTCGCTTTGAGCATTTTGACTGGTACACTCGGATACAAATTAGAGCGTCAGAACATGTAAGCTAACCACAGCAGCTGTGTATCCAGCTACTCCTCGTTTTGCCATCAGTTATTCACTTTCATTCCCTTCACCCTGGATGAGGACGGAAGCTTATTTCTTTGTTTAGTATACATTTTTGTTCTGTCTCCATTGCTCAGCCCGCACCTGTCTTCACTTTGTTCAGCCATAATTTCATAGTTTTAATGCAAATGTCGCATTAGTCCTTCACAGCCTGCTACAGAAGTAAAAATCTGAATAACGGCTAGTTTGAATGCTTAGCTCAATAACTGTATTAAGTAAGTTGGAATAAGAGATATATCGTTTCCTGGACACACTATTACTTCTCTATACATTTTCTTTGAAACCAAGAAACAAACTGACATACATATTATAAGAGAATCATACGTTTTACTGAATACTATGCAATCTGTATATGCTGAAAGATTTTCTGATGATTTTATTACATCAGTTCCATTTCAACTCAGGTCAGGACGAACAATAACTCGGACGCCTCTATTTGAAAGTTCTTCCATAGCATATCGGCTTACGTTAAAATCATCATAATTGAAATTGTGGAGTTGTTCATCATTGTTTATAAGCGTATGCTACAAAAGAAGTTTTACATAAGTCAAAGAATTGAATTCACTAAAGGAGAAAGCTTAGTGACTGTAGTTGTTTTAATTCTATGCTTCAGATAGATACTTTAAATATTATACATCTTATGTCAAAATACCTCAGCGTAGTAGCATAGACTTCATCGAAATTAACTTTTTTCTGAATCTTTGGCATTTGAGTTTCCATTCCAACTCCTGGCGCTACACGAGTCCTGCCTGTGTCCCTGTTGTTCTACGTAGCTCAATACCCGTCCCCGCGTTCCGTTGTAATTATTTAGCTACTAATGAGGGGGGATACGGGGTGCTTTGACTCCCCACTTCTATTATTAATCACGTCTTGTTGACTCTGTAATAATAAATATTGATGTAAAGGAGCACGCATCTCGAGCTCATAGTTACGCGGTGCAGCGAAAAAATACGAACTGGAGGCCAAGTATAGCTCAATGCATGTCGTTTAAAAATACGATTCTACAGCCCTCTCTACAGCAATTTTTGGGCTATTGTAAGCAATTTTACAGTCCTCCTAGTGTAATGCACTATTGTAAGCAATTCTACAGTCCTCCTATAGTAATGCGCTATTATAAGCAATTTTACAGTCCTTCTAGTGTAATGCATTATTACAAGCAATTTTTGCGCTATTGTAAGCAATTCTACAGTCCTCCTAGTGTAATGCACTATTGCAAGCAAAAATTATTTTGTTCACCTTGTGTGTCCAGGTGAGCAGGTCAGCAGGCGGCCTGGAGTCCACATCACACGTGAAGTAAAGGTCCGTGCCCTCTCGTACTTCAGCTGGGTCGATCTGCACCCCAAGCTCCAGCTTCACTTCGGGAGCATCTGGAATAACCAAGTCACTTACGTTATTTCTCTTGCACTATGAATACATACATGTGACCCTTCATGTCATGTAAATTGTAAAATAATCAAGAGCGCTCCAGGATGTAGAGTATATGTATTTCCTTTTTTAAAAGATTCATAAAATTAATTATTTTTTATGAAAACATATGCGTATGTTGTTCTCACAGCCAATGTTTCAACATATTTTTTCACATGTCTATATGTATATTCAAACCATAGCCGGTTAAGTACCAGCACTTCAAAAGAAACAACAGCGAAGCAAAGACCACCCATCCTAAGTGACCTGTTCTCATCCAAGGATCCCGTGAATTGTTCATATGACGGGACGTAAAAATCACTAGTTCTAAATCTGTAGTGTAAATTCAGGGCTATAGTAAACACTATTTGATCCTTGAATTTCCCCTTGCTTAACCATTTATGCGGTCATTAGTTAGTAATAAGTTATATTCAGGAATTTAGCGCATATTAGCTTCCTTTTCTGAATTTTACCGATAAATTAAAATTCGATGAAAAAATATGATGACCTTAAAAGCAAGCCTGTTGAAGTTCTCAGTTTTCGAACTTCACTTACATTTGGAAGGGCATAAGAAACTAAATGTTAGCCATACCTGATTTTGAATTCCGGAAAGTCGAAACGGAAGCTAAATTGATGTTGAAAACTGATCGTGATACGAATCATAGTTTTATTACGTGATCCTAGTTGACGCGCTTTCGTACGAACAATAAAACTGAACGACACTTTAAAACAAGAAAATACCTACAATTAGGCATGAAATTGTGGTAATATCTACCTTCAGGACATGATTGGAGGTATTAGTTACTTGAATTACACGGTTGCTTCGAAATAGATGAATAAGCTTTCCAGTAAATGCCAACATGCAGGCAAATATCACAGCTGTGCTGGGTTTAACACTAATTAGGAACAGGAGGTATTTCTACCTCATCGAGTTGAAGAAGTCGGCAAATTTTACCTGAGACAGATAAGGAGAAAATAGGAAGACGGGAGTCGTCTTCCAAACACTGATCACTTAAGAAGAATGTTTAGAAACGTCTTCTCTCATGAAAAGAGATCAATAAACACAGATTTCAGATTCCAGTTACTGATTCTCCTTGAGCTACCTAAACTAACATGATACTACTGTTAAACTTCTGTAAACATTAGACGAGGGCACCAAGTGTGTTATCATGAAGAATTGGAGTAAGTCGCCTGGACATTTCTTCATAACCGAACTTATTAGAGTCAGAAAACTTGCACAATTCATGTTTTTCTTACAATACACGACAGGCGTTCCGACAGAGTATCCGTCTGCTTACATTTACACTTTCGGAATGCGTTTCAAACTAAAACTAAACTGGAATTGGTTTGCATTTGCAAACTGAAACTTGCCGCTGTACATTTTTTTATAGATTGTAAATTTTTTCTTGAAGTTATTGCATATATGAAATAAATTTATTGCTCTGTCCTACAGGAATTTCAAGCTCTTTTAAAATTCGGAAAATTTTGCAGCATTTCTATTCTGAAGTACACTATGGTAATATGCGGAAAGGCAGTGTTCATGTCGGTGATCCATACTTTTATGCAAATTAAATTCATATTTACAAACAAACGTCTCATATATTCCTTAAGAAAGAAAGAAGCACAGCTAAGTTCTGTTAGTTCCTGTCCACATAATTTTGGTTGATAAGGTGCATATTTAAGCCCAAACGTATGAACAAACTAATTTCTGATATAATTTATGAAACTGCCAAATTCAATGATGAAATAAACTACGACATGGGCGCACAAAAACGGAACAATTGATGGCAGAGATCTATGTATTAAATATTTGAATTTTTTCATGTGTCAGATTTTTTAAATTATTTTTCTCAGTCTTATGTACACAGTTGTTAAGTTTAGTACTTGATTGATGTTCAGCTGAATGATCGTGGATGTTAGCGAGACCTCACTGAATAAATATAATATTTAATTTTACCTCAAATTTTATAAGAGCTAAGTCCTATGATCGTCATACAAAAACGTGTCAACTTTGCTCAAATTACTTCGTCCTATGCAGCACAAGTACCACTTACCTCCAAGCCTTTTGGGACCACAGGTAGGTGATAAATTTGCAGTCTCTTTATTTTCCGCACCGTATATATTAGCAGCAAGTTACGCAAAATCATCCCTTATTTCTGTGAGCGTATAACTTCTCGCTTATTTTATCTAATTCGACACTTTCTTACCAAAAGCATCAGCCATATTCTTGCCCGCATCGCATTTCAATGCATTTTAAGACCGTAAGCCCTCGTTTCTAGTTAAATAAATCATGACCCATTTCTCTACCAGCAGCTCTTCTCGCGGCGTTAGGCCGCCCTGAAGCCGGAGAATGCCCACAATTTCTGCTCAGAAACTCACAGTTTACGAGGACCGTTCTGGTGTCATTCACTCTGGTGCTGGGGAAGAACTTGTTCCAGGCCACACACGAGAGTTGTCCGCCGTGATCCTCTTTGCCCAAAACGACTTTGAGTTGTCCCGAAATGTAGGATTGTTTTCTTAGGAGAGCCCTATCAGCTGATGAAGTGAGTCGCTGGCCAACATTGGGTTGAAGTGTTTGAGGCGCTGTAGGAGAAGATCCTCTAATTGCACCCAGAGGTGCGGCCGACCCGCTGCTGCCGTGAATGTGGCTCCAAAAGTTAGGATCACTCAGATCCTGACCGAAGGCCAGAGGGTGGGTAAAATTAGACTGAATATATGTATATCTTGCTCGTGAGAACAAAACGCAAGAAAATGATCCACTCGGGCTCTACGTATTATACGAGAAATTCTGTGTTCACAATGATTCGGGAAATTTGAAATAAAAAATGCCTTTCTTGAGAGGTTTTGTCACTCGAACCTTACCGGAGAGTTTCGAAAAGTTTTGAGCACGAACCAACAATTCTAATCTAAGACATTATTTACTCTGAAATTTCACAAGACGTCATTGTGACGAAGTGGAAAATTATCTTCACTATCAAAGTAATTTCTTTTGCTTAGAAACTACGAAGAAATATCATAGTTAATTATAAAATGAGCTCGTAAACAATTTTTTATTTCCTCCTAATAAGGACAAAATTGAATAGAAGTGAGATCATAAAATATAAAATACATTCAGGCTAATCTATAGTTAAGAAGCATTTCATAGAAACGGTTTGGCATTCACTTTCGTACTTGAATGTAAAAGTCTTACCTGAACATCGGAAACGAGTCCATCAAGCTGAGGTTGATTATTCACTAAAGTTTATTCGAAAACTTGCCTAATCTAGTCAAATGAGTGACGCAATCGGTTTCCGAGATCTTTACAAACGTTAATGAACTTCAAAGCAAAGTACTGAATATCCTTGTATACATCAGAAGACAACTTTATGACAAATTAGTACTCGCATAAAACTTGTCTCTTCGCGATTTCACACAGACATGTGATTGAAGAATGGCAAAAGAAGTAAATTTCACTTCTTTATATTTACACAATTGCTGTGTCGTTCGTATGTTACTTGCGAGTTGATGCGTGAAACGTAATTTAAATTTTAAGAACGGATCCAGTCGCATGTTGACGCTCACTTTTATCTGAATTTTCTTTTATTTAAATCGATGCTATTCCGTATCAGCATTATCGATTTCAAATTCGATAGTGAATGCACTAGTAGCAGTAGTAGTTGTAATGTTAGCAGCGCTTCAGTAACTCAGACCATCTTGCACCGAATGAGTAGGGTCCATTTAGTATGGACTTAGGAGAACGGGGAATCTATGCACAAGGTGTGTTCCCACACAAGATCCGGTGCGCATAGAAACAGCAAGTTAAGAAGGGAGAGGAAGAAAAGACAAATACGAAATATCGAGAAAGGAATGAAAACGGAAAGAAGCAAAGTGGGCTCGAAAGATAGAAGTAACGAAGTCTTATCTAAAGCTGAGGAAGCCTAGCAATGCTCCCCAGGGGGCGCTAGTTTCCATAGCATAGGAAACACTAACCTAAGTAACCTACCCCTATTGCCTATGGCCTATCCTCTGCCCCCTGAGGGGGGTGGATGCACTAAAAATTGATAACAGCATGCAATAAGCTTCAATCAGTGTAAAGTTCAAAACTCGGTTACGCCTCTACTGTCCATAAATTGAATTTTGAATTGAAATAAGGCTTTCAGATCTGGTTTCAAAAACCCTGTTAACATGAAGCAAGCTTTCTTCATCGGCCAGAACGTTAGATATAGTAAGTATGGCTTGTTTTGATGTTGATCCTTTGAAAGTTTAGGTGAAAATACTCATTCTATTCTCAACATTGGTTTTTGAAACTACTGAACATTATTATTGCTTCAAACGAGCAACAATTATCCTGTGTAGAAATTATTAATCACTAAATCTGAATTAATGAAGGATTAGTTATTTAGAAACGTTACATTGTTGCAGTTTTTATCACAAATACCTTTACACTTCGCTACATCTTAAAGAAGCAAAGCCAAGCACTGTTTGCAATATTACAACCCATTTGCTATATTTAGGTATAACTCAACAAAATCTAACGTTATTTGAAAGTCTGTATTAATTAATTCTGCTTCTTTTGAAATTTGTTTTTAAAGAAACTCGCCTTTGTACGCAAATCTTTAGCGGACGAACGATTCTTCGTACTTGGTAGTTAACAGCCATACCTGGACTTGAAAGCAACTGATCGTTGCACAATTAACGCTTTCTATTAAAAATATACTCACACAGACATGCTTCGTGCGTTGCTTATTACGACAAGACTTTATTTTACGAGCGATTATTTCGAGCACGAGTAGATTTCCGATTACATGATCACTATCGACAGCGCTTGGCATTCCCTTAATTATCATGAAACATGACTTGGCTTGCCCTTTTTTACTTTAGAACTTGACTTCACGCGCACTACTTTATCATACGAATGAATTACTATACCCCTTCTTAATTACTATACTCCTTTAGGGGACATAGGGTTGGACATAAACAATATGGCGAGGATAGTTAGGTTTGTCTATCTTATGGCATGGGAACTAGTGTCCCCATGGGGACACTGTTAGGTTACCTCAGCTTCAGCTATGCCTAAGGGAACTTCTCTCGCACCCACTTTGCTTCTTTTCAGTTTCATGCATTCTTTGTTGTTGAATTTTTATCTCTTCTTCCTTTTCTAACTCAACTTGCTGTTCCCATACCCTGGGGATCTTGTGAGAGAACACAGCTTGTGCATAAATTCCCCATTATCCTGTCCATTTTAAATGGTTCCTTCTCTTTCGGTGCGAGATAGTCTGAGTTACTATTGCGATGCTATCCATGCAAATACTACTAGTACCAGTACTAATTACTATACAACATGATTTTAAATTCACCCGATTACTATAGAACCCAACCTGATTTTGCATTCATCTAATAACCAATCAACTCGAGTTCACATTTACTTAATTACTGCAGAACTTGACTTCTTTACACCTAATTACTACCGAATTTGACTTCGCACCCACGTGATAGCCATACAACTCGACTGCAAATACAGTTAAATCAGGGCACCCTGCAGACCTGTGAGCTGAGCTTCATGGCCGGTCCGCCAGGCTTGCTGAGGGACCACTCGAGCTTCGGCCGCGGCCTCGACCCGTACACGCGGCAGCTCAGAGGATGAGGCTCTCCAGACACGAAGGCTTCTGGGAAGCCTGCCAGCTCAACGGACGATGGAGGGCCTCGGGAAGAAGGTAGTTTACTGATGATACAATGTCGCTATAAGACCTGATGAAATGCCCTCGGAGGAAACAAAATGGCGTTGTTTTGTCAAAATAAGTAGTGGAGCATGGATGACTGGAGGTGTAGAGTAATAAAGTGGAGATTGAACAAATTAAAACGGTTCGTACATGAAGGAAATCCGGGACGTCAAGGTCAATAATAGTGCCATTACACAGACCTCCTTATGTGGGGATGAAAATAAGCTTTGTGGGTGACGGAATTCGATTTTTTTTTCACAAACCTAATATGAAGAAGCTCTTAGACCGCATGAAATTTTTGATTGATGTTTGAAAAAACTACTATGGAACGTGTGATGAATTCAATACTCACTGAAAATGTCGAGTTCCATTTTCACCTGGAGTGGCGTCGACAGGTTCGAGTTAGCGGCCCAGCAGGACAGGGAGGCGCCTTCAAAAGCCATGGTGACGTTGCTGATTTTGAGTGTACTCACGCTCGCATTGTTGTGTAAATTGATTTCAAGCGTCGAGTGCACATCACCGAATGGCTGATCTGGTGCCAATTGCAATCGCTGCATGGCGTGAAAAATTCCTGTTTCTAGGAGGTGATTTTCATCATAAGATTTCTCCTTCGTTCCTTTTTCGATTGGCTTATTACTGTGGCGGATAGAATTTCTGGACATTTGACGATTTGAAATATTAATCGTATTCGCAGAGGACTTGATATGGAAGGGCTTAAGGGACATCATAGCAGGCTTTTGCTTGCTGGTAGGAAACTTTCTTCTCGTTGGGATGATGTAGTCATTTATTGTCCACCAAATTTTTGGTTGTGGATCACCTGTGGGAAGTGTAAATAAAATTATAATTTCAATTAATCTTTTGGCTCTTTACTTTCTGAATGGATTTCAAAATGCATTTTCATAAAAGTTCAGTTAGTGTTTAGTAAAAAGCTCAATGTAGTCTCAATGCTTTAAGCTGCAACTAGTTTTTCGTATAAGCTAAATGTAAACTTATCACCAAATAATTTGACCTGTAATAAGGTCACGGTCATTACGGTCACATGGTTGACCGTCACACTGTTCGTGCAATTGACACGACCGTGTGACAGCAGCAACTACGGCGTTTACACATGCCGGCAGTCACCGTTGACCGTTAACAAGTTGAACACTGAAAGTAGTTACTGTTCCAGTGTTAATAGCTTATGAAATACGTATGTGAGAAAAAAAGACATTCATCGCTAACGAAATTGAATTATCTACCCGGAAATTCTTTTAAAAAGTTGCGTGTATCCCTGGTTCCTGGAATGGTTCTTGTTCTCTAAATGAAATTTTACACTAAGAAAAGAAAGACTGAGCTCACAACCCTTAAAGAAATCATTTTTTACAAATTAATGACTAAAATCAATAAATACCCGTTTCGAAAAACATCTGAGGCCTCACTCTCAAGACAGGAAAAAGAGCAAAATAAAATCAGGTGAATACTACATAAAACTATAATGAATGAACGAAAAACATGCTAAGATTACTGGTCTGCTGAAGGTACGCTGATTGCATATCATTTAAACTGGATGTTAACTTGAAAAAGAAAAGCGATTCTAGAATTCTGAGGTCCCTTGGCTTATTAGCTCCGCTAAAACTTTAAAATCGGATAAATGGACAGGTCCGCCACACTTCTCTGTGTGTGCGGCAGAGTGGGGAGGTGCGGTTGAAGGGGAAGGTACGGATAAGAGGGGAGGTACGGATAAGAGGGAAGGTACGGATAAGAGGGAAGGTACGGATAAGAAGGAAGGTACGGATAAGAGGGAAGATACAGATAAGAGGTCGTTTGTTCGATGGTTCCGTCCAACAACTTCATATCCGGGCCTTCACCACTCTGCCACACGCACACGCACGGAGAAGTGCGGCAGACCTGTTCGTTTATCCGATTTTGAAGTCAGGCTTAGCTTATAAGCGCACGGAACTCAGAATCTTAGAATTCATTTGAATTTTCAAGTTAAAGCCCAATTTAAACGATATGTAATGAGTGAACCCTCTGCCGTCATTAACTCTTAGTTATTTTTTCGTCCCTTCATCGATTTTTTGTATATTGTTTGACGGATTTTCTTTTTCGTTCTTATTCCTAATCCAGGGTTGAAATCGACCTCAGATGTTGGATGAAACGTTTCGTTTTATTGTTCTTAATAATTCATTTACAAAAATTGATTTTATTAAGGGTTGTTTCCTAAGTCTTCTTTTTCTTAGTTATGTACAATATCAAACGATCAGAACCTCAACCTTTTGAAATTTCACAAATTCATGATGTAAATTATGATCATTTATGACTTCAATCATTATTCAACCGTGTAAATTCTTTTCACATTAGTCATTGGCTTTCACGTTTACTGCCCATCATTCTTCACTGTTTTGCCAGCTTGTTCATAAGGAACGTAGATTTTTATCAGTAAGATTTGAATTTTTACCGTAAGATTTTAAGCACAACATTGAAAAAGAAATACATATACCTGACTAGGAAGCTTTCATAGTGAAATAAGAAATCGAATAAAATCAAGTTATGACTATTCAGTCCACAGTCAACTCGACATCTATCTGATTTATAACTCGCCACGTTATTATAGTCACTACTCAAAAATGCATAAAAATGTACTTGCGTGAACATGAAATTTTGGAAACATTCTTAATTATCCACTTTACTTGAATTGGTCTCAAGCTTTCATTCATTTTTAACTCAATAAACCATTGTTGTAACTTCGTTCTATAATGCATTTCTTCATCCAAGCCTGAATATATTTCTCGCTGGAAACTAATTTTTGCCTTCGTTTGATGCTCGCTCGTTTAAATAAATACTTGAATGCAAAAAAAAACACTCATAGGTAAACAGCATCAGGGGCCTTGCACCTCACACTCGTTACCAGATTTTAAAATGGAATTTAAACCCTACAAAAGTACAAACACCTCCAAATAGCATTAATGTTGAAGCTGACCCTAGACGACATGGTCCTGTGATGGCACCCAAAGTAAACTCACCCCCGACCGTGCGGCACAGCAGGCGCAGCGGCTGGTACAAGGAGGCCTCCACTGAGCGGCCTCGGAAGGGGTGGCTCTCGCTGCCGATTGGTGGACTCGCTCTCACGAGCTCGATGTCTTTGATCTCAGTGATAACAATCGCCTGGCCGAGAAAATAAAAGAGTTTTCGTTGTCGATCGTTCATCATCAACACTTCGGGTAGCATTACTCGTGAAATACCATTCACTTTTGATTAAAACTGTAAATAAATAAGTGGTGTGTAAACAATTGCCTTTGCAAAGAAAATGAAGGAATTTACATGATCGTTCAGTAATTACGAGCGTCTCACATAACATTGCTAAAATAATGTTAATATGTTAAATTCAGGTAAGCCTATACATATGAGCTGTATTAACTGCTTTTACGATAGGAAAGTAGCATACATACCGTTATTCAGTTAAAAATTGCTGCTATTTAAAAACAAAAGAATAGTTTCTGTTATGGATTTTTTCACATAATCTATATTTCCTTGATTGTGGCTATCATCTCAAAGGAAATATATCTTTAAAGTTGAGAAGGAACCAAAGATATAATTCATTCGTTATTCGAATTTGTATTTTGTTCTTTGCTGTTTTTGCTTTGTACTCTGTTGAAGAGCAAGTAATCTGAAAACTATTTTAGCTTAAGAAGTAAAAATTATTCTCATGTACCCTGGGAGTGAAATATTTCTGCGGAGAAAAATCTTGTTGACATTTTGGGAACGTTCTATCCAAAAGACGCAGAGAATATTTCCTATTTACAATCATTCCCTCATTTAGAGCTGACATTAATTAACTTTGATGATATATCTTCGTTATTATTCGCGTGTTCTTCTCCAATTAATATTTCCCGGGGTCCTCAATGAATGCTATTAGCAAACCGTCCAGCAGCACAACGACTGAATATGGTATAATATTTAGCAAAACTTAACAAGGATTCCCGATCTCTTTCTTAATCCCTGCTTTAAGGTCATTCGTCGGGAATGATTTAAATTAATTTCCTGCCAATGGCCATTTCAGCTATCGACGTAGTGATTATCCTTGATAAAGTGTCCGCATCGCCTACCAATTTATAAAGATTTTGGTAAAAATCTCGAGAGAGTACAGCACTAAATCAATATTGAAATATTGGCTTAACAAACTTCGCGGAATATTTTCATTGCAAAGCTACAGATTAATGCTATCAATGGCCCGCTATCGGATAGCAATTATTCGCATTAGGCTCAGAGCGGTCGCACAACTGGCGATTTATTGTGCAGTCCAGCAAGAAATTACGTCCGGCTAGCGTAATCATACGCACAACTTGATTGCCGAGGAGCGAGGACCAACTTAAAAAAAAACAACTTAATTTTTCAGTGAACAGAACATTGCTGAAGCTCGTAATGTTAGGCCCCTGTAGTCGCATGCTAGTGCAACGCACCGCTGTTCTGAAGGAAACAATATTGATTTAATAATAAACTGCATTATCTATAATGTTCATAAATCATGACACTTGTCTTTATAGGGCCAACAAAAAGCTAAAAAATAGCCAAAGTGTAGTTTCTTGATGTATTTATTTACGTACGTCATTGCCCGTTCCACACACTAAATTCATGCAAAAATTCAACCCGAAAGACTCAGTTACTGTGTGTTAGAGTCTCATTTCATAATGCACTCCGTATCAAAATCCTGGAAGGTGCGAGCACGATTTATATGGTTATCGACGGCAAATGCAAATCAAATTAATGTAACTAAAAATTGAACCCGACAAATAGCCGTACTTTAGAAATATTCATTTCTTCACTGACGTCGTTATGAGCTCCTAATACCATCCTATGAAATTAACATAAAAGCGTTCATCGTAAAATTCATCTCCAGTACTCGTTTTAAATCTTCATGATTCAAAATGGTTCATGGCATATTCCTACCTGGAAAGCGGACAAGAAATATGCACACCAGACTGAAAATGGTTTTGGGGTAATAGGTGTAATTTGCAACTTAAATTCTGGTTGTAAATTCCGTAGATTAATTTCTTTGCAATGCTTTCCTCGTTGAATTACTACACTTTTAATCGTAGAACGTATAGAGTAGGTCGAACAATGTGTTTCAAGTTTTGACTTACGGTACGCTATAACGTAACAGAAAAAAATGTTTTCAGATACCACCCATGACAAAACTCAGAACCTAATACTTAGTACTTGAAGCTCAAACTTATATAACTAATATGAATTTATTGGTTCCTAGTACGTTGATTCAACAGGAATTTCTGAGTCTTTAGTTAGTTTACTTGAGGCTGACGATTAATCCACCAATCGAATACCAATTATTCAATCTCACTTTGAGTTGATATTTTATTTTCTCTTCAGCTTTTCCTCAACCCCGAAAATTCGCGTCTGAAAAATAAATTGTTGTAATGAAAATCAATGCGGCATAATTTACCAACACGTGTTTTGCTTTAGAATAAAACAAATATCCTCCCAAACGATACAATTGTACAATACATTGCGTAAGATTTTATGTTCCTGTCAATCGGTACGTCGTGTATAAACAAGAAAATTCAGTAAATAAGATGTTCAGCTTATGCTGTTGCGTGAGTAGTTTCATATGTCTATTCAAGATAAATCAACTGAGTAACCATAAAACCCCATAAAATAATTAAGTATATTTACCATTTCATGCCGGTACATATTTTATCTAAGACGTATTGGTTAACGTGTTCTTCAACATGAAAGAATACATTGTGTTGTAGGCTTATGTCACCGGGTACATAAACATAACTAATGCATAAAGAATCTGAGAGAGTGCTCTCACGATGCCTTTGATTATCGACGGTGAGATTCACCAGCGTACAGACCACTAAGCATTGACTCAGAAAAATTCAGACGTTATAACATTATGCGTGTGCCTACATCGGTATTTTTAGCGTCTACTTACAACCTGGGTAATAAATATCACAGCATTTTCCGTAAGTTTAAACTAAAACGTTCTCTATTGCTATGCATTTTTGCATTATTTAAGTTAAAATAGATTGTTTTGATGCTGAAAACTTGGCATTTTTAGAAAATTTTACGTCAGTATACACGAGCTCGTACACACGGTGGGCAAAAATATTGTTCATATTGTTCATCACGAGTAATCGAAGAGTATGACTAATAAGCTTGCAACAACGCCAGATAAATTTGGCGCACATTGAAAGAAAAATCTTTGAACAGTTTGGACCTAAGAAAAGGGTTTTAAGTTTGGGTATATCTCTTTGAAGAAATTCTTGCTGCTATAATCAGAAACTGATAGAGAAATTTTACCCAAAGATATTTGGTTAAAAAACTGTTATAAAACTAATCGTCTGACCATAGGAACAGCAATTAAGCCGTTCTGGAATAAAATCATTCAATTAAAATTAAAGATTCTGACTGTTTGGAACGAGTGTAAGTCATTAGTTACTTTTTTTGTTATACAAATGTTTCAAATATTATTCAAATTCATTATTCAATCATTTAGAATACACATCTCGCACCAATTTTTAAGAATACATATATTATTTCGGTAGTCTAGGGCAAATTTGTGAGTCATTTCCTCCCAAGAAAATTTGAGGAGTGCTTTGGCGCTGGCGCGCCACAGCCTGTGTGTGTTTTGACTGTCATAAAGGCTCTGTAAAAAATGCGTAAAAGTTTTATAAATAGATGTATAAATGGCTTCCTGGTAACGCCCAATAGAAAACTTCTGAAATATTTGTCCGGTACCACTGACCCGGTACTGGGTGCCCCACCCGGTACCTGTATTCTGGTCTGCTGCACTCAGTATCTGTATTCTAGTCTGCTGCACCCAGTATCTGTATTCTAGTCCGCTGCGCATAGTACCTGTATTCCGGTCTTTTACACCTGGTACCTGTGTTCTGGTCAGCTTCACTCGGTACCTGTATTCAGGTCTGCTACACCCGCACCTGTATTCTAGTAGTCCTGGACGGGGCGTGGGCAAAATCCACCCTGCATTGATATATTCCAGAGTCCTCAGGGAGCGCCCCAGTGATGGTCAGGGCAGCCGGAGGCTTGGGATAAAAAGAAGCTCTGGACGCAAGGTCTGGGCCTCGGGGCGTGTGTTGCTGGAATCCCAAAGATTCGTTTCTAGCATCGTACCTGGAAGAGTGATTTGAAATGCCATAGCAAGCACCAGCTCGAGGCGCACTCTCCTGAATATCGACGATACATCGCTTTCTGACAGCGAATGCCAGAGGGTAAATTTGACTTGGCTCAGTGAACGATCGAGACCAACTTTGTCGAGATCATGATAGGTTTTGTGTCAATGGAAATTGAGTTAAATAATTATTTGCATGTAAAAATTGTGGTATAAGCAATTCATTTTCGTTCAATTTTGACATACAGTAGGCTGTGAATATTTTGAGACGTTTTATAATATGAAAAAATACTCATTTTCATTTGTTGAAAATACCTTTCTCAATGGATAAGTGCCTTGATAACACAGTATTAGATAGTGTTGTCTGAATTTATCGTATCACTAGAAATACATCGATGGTAGACAAGATTTAGATAAACCGGCCATGGCACTTCACTAACAGAAGAAAATGCAAGCTAAGTAGAAAAAACGGTAATGAAATATATAGAAACATCAATTTCGATTTACACTGTATTGCGTATAACAGCGTCTTACAGCAAGCTCCTCTAATTGTAATTGTTTGAATGGCTTCTCCACTCAGAAGGGCTGCTGTCACTAACGTGATGTTGACTGGCACTGAGCTAACATCTAAAATTGGAAAGAACAACGTGTCTGTAGTTTCTCCCTGTTTATAGATACGAATAATAACTCATCATTTTACGGAAGGAATCGAATTGCTTTAAAAACGTATGTCGATGAAAAAAGACATAGACCCAACAAATTTATTAAATGAACAACCTGATGTTTCTTAAAAAAAATACTAAAGATAATAGCTAAAATAGAAAATTTGGAGCTAATACATCAGAAATAAAGCGCTCCTAGCAACTAACATGCTAGACCTGAACATATATAAATATCATCTGAAGTTCCCTGAAGCTCTACAACGGAAGTTCCCTTCGTGTAACGGAATTCAAAATTACTGAGGGAGAGGTTGATTAATTGTGGAGACTCTGATGTTCAGAAATATAAGTTTTGGACCGACGTAAAAATTTTGTTATATGGTAGTGCTTGATGGAATGTTAAAATCGGGTATGAAACAACTCTGAAACTAATTAATTCTCATCATTTCTGATAGTGGGAACGCGACAGCTCAGAAAAAAGGTATAAATATCTAGTTTTTGGAAGGGTGTACCATTCTCTAATTCCCGTAAGGTTTTCAGCCTTCGAAAACTGAAATCTAATTTTCAATTAATTCAGTGTAATTGTTTCTAATTTAACAGCTTCAATGAATACAAGATTTAGAATTGAAATTTGAGACTCGAAATAATCGAACTAAAATAAGGAAGGCGTAACATTTACTGAGGTCTCACAGGAACAGACGCATGAACTGGCTCTTAGCTGGTCATATTTATATGCTGTGTATGTACTGGCAAAGAGAGAAGATAAGTGCATCATGTCAACTTATACAACGGTTATAACAATTGGAGGTACGGAAATCGTACTTTTTTATCAAGCCGTTGCTATTCAAATAAAAGTAATAGAAAGGTTAATATAATGGGCACGGTGAGTGCATGGTGTGTGTGCCGTGCATCTCTGTCGAATATTGTTCTTCTACGCTTTTATATCGGAGAATTTTTCTTGTACTCAAAAAATAACTTCAAATAGCAGTCTCTGTATTAATACTATAGTAAATGGTGCGCTCACTATATTACCGAATGAAACTATCAATATTGTCAACGCAAGTGTAACGTAACGGTAAAATTAGCCCAGCCCTTATCGACGAAGAAGAAAAGTCACGTATCGAAATCCTGCAGTTGTAAACACAGAAAAATGTCAACAAGAATAAAAAGCAGGAGCACGGACGAATGCTTAAGAGAGACACAAATACAATCCGAGTGACAGAGCCACTTGCGGTGCACAGAGAATTCTGAGGGCAATCAGACTCGATGATTCTGTCATCAGAAAACTTTTCGGCGCATTTCGTCAATAACTTACATCTAAGCGAAGATTGTTCCCGGACAATTGGACTGGATTATAAGTTTATAGAATCGAGGTTAAACGAACCGATATTTGTACAATGACGGGAGTGCTTTCACGGTCCCGTGAATCGCTGCAGTAGAGAGTGTACATATGTGAAGCAAAAAATTTCCGGTGCATATGACATAAAAACCCTGAAATATTTCATTTTGCTAAAACAAATACAAAGTGACAGCGGGAAATTTTTAAAGATGAAGTAAACATAGAAAAATCTCCAAAAAAATTATGGACAATGATTACACCACTACACCTTACTTTTCAAGAGACAGTAATCTAAATTATCTCAATGTTTGAAAATCACATCTTGTAAATCCTGTACGCTACCACTAAACATTTCAAAATTTCTTGCTTTTCTATGTCACGCTGTACAAGCGAAAAAGGTACTCGAGGTAAAAGTACCAATAGGATTCACACAAATGTTTCCATTAATAAAGGAGTTAGAGCATTATTTCATCGGGAAAGTACACATAGAAATAAAACTATCGACGTTTTCACAAGCGACATAGGATGTTTCATGTATACTCACGTGTATATTGCAGTAGGAGCGTTATCTCTGTACCACAGAATCACTGCCACCGAGTCTCCAGCCGGCGGTATTACGTCACACGGAAGGCGGAGAGAATCTCCAGCTCTTTGCTCTACAAACAACATTTCACCTGAAATAAAAGCGCCCAGAAAATTCATGATTAACTCAGATGTTTGAAATACGAATGGGGGACTAATCTTTAGCTGGTTTTCAGGAACGGAAGATGTTCCGGTATAGGAAACTAGATCATCTGCTCAATGGAAAACTACTTTCTCAAAAGAAATAGACCGAGGAAGTGCCTGTAGTTGTGAATTGGAACCTTAAAATGCTACGTTAACATCATGTGTACTATTGCGGAAAAGTTTTGTGAAGTAGATTCACGATATGAAGACATATGCGTGAACCCTTGAAATCCATAAAATTAATAATGGGACATCGTGGGGAAATAAAACAATGTACACAAAGAAATTTAAAACCTCATTCATTTGAAAGAATAATGTAACAACTAATTGTGTAAATCAATTGCATGAATGCGAATATTTACCTAATATCGATATGTTAAGAAAGCTCATTTTTTTATCTCAAGTTGAACTTAGAGCTTCTCTAGATTTTTCACGCGGTCAGAAGGACAGCAGCAAATGAAATCGTCCTCTCTTAATCTGAAATGCTTCAGGTTTGTGTGACTATACTTTTATCGCGTTTGTGTTCACAAGAAATTGAATATTGTTTCTATGTATAAGAAATGACTTGATGTATGCATGTGCAAAGTATGGAAAGTAAACTTTCTACAATTCACTTCAAATAATTTTTAGTTAGATGTAATTGCTATGAATGAAATTCAATTGGCTTTGAACACAGTTCAAAGGCAAAAGAAACTAAAGAAAAGCGATATCTGTAATAAACACACACTCAAGATTCCAATATAAAATTGAAATTGTAATAATAAAAAACTAGTACCTTGTGATCTTTTAATTGTGTAAACATTTTATAAGTGAAAATACAAAAAATGATGTTTCGTAACGGAATTTCATGCAGACAATCCTCATGTTTCAATACATGGAGCGAAGTACTTCATCGCAATAATGAGTTAATTAGCTGCGCGTAAGGTTGTTGCCGTGAACGACGACTCGACGGCTGAGTGACGACCTCGGGAACTAAGGACCGACCTGTACAAATTTTCCCATGTAGGTACTTTAATTTTCCCGTATCCACACATCCAAATGGCAAGAACATTGTCTAATAAATGAAAATATGAACAATCCCTTACAGCTGAAAGAGAATGAGAAAATTCCCCATGCGCGCTCGAGCACTTTTGATTTAAAAGAGGGCAGGAATTTTTTGGACGCCTCGAGAAAGATAGATTACTCTGGTGGCAAGTTAAAATTAGCGCTGGAAAAGTTGTTAGAGGCGAATGGTCGCTCCGTGCATAAAAGATCGGGTTCTCTCATAAAGCGGCGAGTGCTTAGCACAAAATTACGAGTCAACAAGCAACAGCAACAATTAAACGTCACCGTAAAAAACGAAACAATTTACTGGAACGGCCATATAGCCAGCAAAAATGTTAATGTATGAAAATGTTTTAACGAGAGGGCAATATCGTTTTTAGGACCCCTTCAATGCCCAAAAAACTTGTGCATGTTCTAAAGACAAAAAAATTGACCAAGAGTAACGTGTGTGTAAAGCATGAAAGCATTAGGATAAACTTCAAACATAAGCATCGCAAAGTATACACGACGAATAAGACGGGTGATAGAATGGAACAAAAAATGAAAAGTAGTGTACATCACCAGTTTTCTTCGGAAATAAAATTCATTAAATAATACTAGGATACTTTAAGGCACAAGAACAAATCGAAAGTAAAAAATAATACGTGGAACAGTTAAACAATAATTGTAGGACAAGCATAGTGTTTGAGAGGACCAGCGCACAACGTAAAAAGTGGTCAAATAACCAATTACGCTGAATTTTTTTGTTACATCCGAATTTCCCCACGGTACGACAAACTTTTTCATCGTATAGTGTATACGTCTCAACTCACGAAAGTCTAAAATATAATGCAAATTAATTATTCATATCACTAACTTGCAACTTACATACGTACATGTGTCATCAAATGATTTACTATTCATTCGGTCTTGTTCAATGTTTTCACATATGACCTAATTTGGAAAGAGTGTCATACACATGTGTTGTGAAGAGAATAGTAAGAGTATAGTTTGCCTGATATTACAACCAAAGACCAGGATATAGATGCCCTACTAAGAGGTCTTCTATACATAGCCAAGAACCTGCTCTCACGAGCGAAGGACTCATCACCGAAACAGACCAGGCAAATTGCATTGAAGAACTATCTCC
>VOMN01108165.1:0-18897 GCA_014899125.1 Orchestia grillus | reverse complement strand
TGGAGTCGGCAAGTCTGGAGTCGGCAAGTCTGGAGTCGGCAAATCTGGAGTCGGCAAGTAGAGTGTGCAGGTTCAAGTCCCCGAGTGGGGAAGGGGGAGGGGGGAGCAGAACACGGAGACCAGGAAACCCTGTACGCAGCGCACTACAAATGAGCAAGTCGCGTCAAAATATTGCATATCATAAAAGATAAGGTAGAGACGCCAGCACGCAGCTACACTATTAAGTATATCACGTGTTTTCTAGCACACTGCTACTCAAAAATTTCTCAATAATGCTGAAAAAGAATAATAACTTCGAGTGGTTCAGCAACTCGAGAAACAACCCGATTTCAAGAAAGTCGATCAATATCACAGGAGTCGAGCTCAACAAAGAGCCAAAGAATATAATAGGGGCCGAAAACATGGCAGAGACTACACGGAGGAGTCGCACAAGGACCAGCACTTAAATGGTAGCGCGGGAGAATGCTACTATAAAGGCGAGTTATGCTCGTGTACGTACAGCCTAGACCTGGAGTTATTTAGTAGAGGCGGCGGGCGCAAGGAATATTACAGTATTTACGCGCCGGGAACTGTTGTCTCGGGAAGTGTTAAGGGCCTCCCGCAGCCGTACGGGAAGAGAAGGCTGTGCTTTTACAGAAGAGGGTAATGCTTTCTCCTATACAGAGAACAAAGTCAACTGATTTTATCCGCCTTATTCTTGGTGTGGAGCCTCTTGTGTGATGAGGAACCAAATGAGTACGCAGAAGATACGGAGATCAAGGTAAAATTCCGTTTTTAGACGAGGTAAATTTGAAGATATTCTATGTTCCATAGGCAATTGAGATCCACCACGATGTGGGGCAGAAATGACTAGTTGAGCTACTAACGACAAAAAACGAGGGTGACACTCCTTTGACATGATATTTAAGATCAGCAGCGTTTACAATAGGCCTTGTAATTAAAACAACTCGAAAAACAGGAAGAAGGAAGAACTCATAATGAGAGGAAAAACAAAAACCGCGTTGATTTCTGAGCACTTCCACAACCGTAAGATTAATAAACGAAAGAGTTCCAAAATCCAAAACATCATTTTACTTGAAGTACCTCGTGTAACGTTGGCTCCATGGAAACGCAGATGAGATTGAGAACCAGCAGTCGACATTTTTCTGAAAACCAGCCGTCGAGGTACTCTGCCCAAATGCAACAGCGCCGTGACGTGACTGCGACTGTATGGACAACAGCTGCTGACGGGTCACACAAAATTTTCCTCTAGATCTCGGACATGGCCGAAGCTTAATTATTTCTTCAGGAACTTTAGAAGACGGATGTGTTGTTGATGGGTCATGCTGAAAAATACAATTCTTACCACACCACATTGAAGTGTTCCTTTGAATGAAAATTGATGTCCAAGGTGTAAACTAATTAATACGGTGGCTAGAGATATACTGTTTCTAAAAAACTGATGTCATTAATAGAGAACGGAAGCCAAAAAAAGATTTAGCGTATAAATCTTTTGAGTTAAAGCTGGTGCAGTACTAGTAAATAGGTCATTTTAATCTAGGTATGGGTAACAACTTGATTTAAATAAATTCAATTCATAAAAACGATTTCTTCCAAAAATCAGAAGTAAATGTTTGGTATGCTTATAACTAATCAAATTTATGCGAATAGCGAAAGCTTGACATTTTAATAAGCAAATAACTTAAGTATACAAATAATGGGATAAAATTGACCATAATAAAGAAAGGTATCAATAGTAGGTCAGTAAGTTTTTTTGCTCGAGTATTTGCACTTGCATGACTCATAATAAGCCAAACAATTATAAGCCAAGTTTTCAAAAATTAAATTTTAATTTGATTAAAAATTGATGCTATGCCCCCCGCTCTCACGTGCATTACATAATGCGTTTCCATTGACATAGTTGCAATCAAAGGAAAAATACTGTGCTCCAGGCACGAGAAGGTGTCCTGTGCTCCAGGCACGAGAAGGTGTCCTGTGCTCCACGCACGAGAAGGTGTCCTGTGCTCCACGCACGAGAAGGTGTCCTGTGCTCCACGCACGAGAAGGTGTCCTGTGCTCCACGCACGAGAAGGTGTCCTGTGCTCCACGCACGAGAAGGTGTCCTGTGCTCCACGCACGAGAAGGTGTACTGTGTTTGAAATGCAGCTGAGCGGACTCAACACACACGTAGTTGTTGAAAAAAAGTTACTTTGTGAACGACAAAGAATTCTAACGCGAGCTGAAATTAAAGCACGAAAATGCAATACAGCATTGGAAGATAAGACAAGAGATATTTTATAGCTGTTCCTGAACTTAAATTGTCTCGAGTTAAATGCAACAGTTCCTCCTACAGATTCACTTCCCTTCATTGAGGTGGCACAAAGGGCGGTTAGAGCAATGGTATCAGCCAATGTTCATTGACGGTAACACCGCAGCTAACGTCGTGCTCTATTCATGACACCATTTACTGACTCTTTTTAGAGCTCGTGAGGGCACTCGTGTTCAAAAGAGGCTTCACTGGGCTACATTCATCCACCCTACAGTCATGAAGTACCTAGAACAAATCCTATCTGAACGCTCGGAATTGGGACAAAGGAGGAGGGAAAGCTACCTCTGATCACTCGGAAGAGTCCATCGCGCATGAAAACAAGAGATGTTTTCAGCAGCTATGGAAGGAAAACAAAGCCGGGGGCATCACTGCCGGCATACCAGCCCCACATACCTCAGCGTTTCAGAAGCTTCATGTGTTGCTTTGTTGGCCTTGTAAGTCAGCACGAGTCCGCGGAGGGACTTCAATATAATGAATTCTAAAACTTCCCTCCACATTTCACTATCTGAACAAATACTTCTCATCGCTGCTGAACTCTCACAACAAAATTAAATAGAGCGAGCCTCTTGCTCCGAATTCAATAGTGGTTCATATGCATATTTCCCAGTTACATTTCACATCTGCCTGAGCTTTTTATCCTATTTTTGCATAAAAGAACGAAATAAAGGAAAACCTTTCCTAGGAGAGATACAATGGGGTAATCTTTTTGAATTTTTCTTCGACGATAAAATTTCCAAAAAGGCTACACTTCCTACGAGCCCTCCTCTTCAGTACGGTACATCATTTTCCTCTACCTCTTGTTTCCAACGAAAAATAACAGTGATCATCGCCGAGAAACTTCTCCACAGACCTCACTACACAACGCTCGTGGTGCTGGACCAGCAACCGGCGAACACACAAAAGGCTGCACAGTTTGATCTCTTTAATAGAACAAATTTACATAGACATGCATGGTCATGTGGGCCTGGAATCTCCATCGCTCTCTCGTTTCACGAGAAATAAGATGTCAGGTTTTGGGGAATAAGAGAAGGGAATGGAGGTATTTGAAAGCAGCAGGAGGCTGGTAGAGGTCCATATTAAACCATAACTGGAGGAAGGCTAGTCTTCAGCATTCTCAGCTCGTAAAATTAACGAGATACGATGCTCTCACTGACAGCCGAGGAGATACAACGCAGCGAAGGCATTAATTTTCCAACCAGAGGTAAACTCACATTTCATGCTAGCGCATCGCTTTAAAAAGTATTCCATTCAAAAAATACGTATCATGTACATTATTCGAAACGCAAATGCCGTTGATTTCACAGAAAAGCTTACATGCAGCAGCAGATAGCTGCTGGACCACAATGAAGCAGCACTGCGGAGCACGAAAATGCAAAATTGACATCAGTGTCAAAAATAAAAATCATAGCATGCAGCAGAAACTCATATAATTTATTGATCCAGTTTTTGGTTATATTATTATGAAGTGTTAATGTCGCACAGATTTTGTAAGCTTGATGTTAAATAAATTCTTAGCTAAGATTAAAGAAGTTTCAGTCGCGAACTCATGAAGTACGATTGAAAGCATTTAGAGGCATCACAATGAAGAGTGTACGGGTGCGTTGTGTAGAGTGAATGCTTGGAGGCTTGCCAATATGAAAAAACAATTAAAAACAATAAAATATAACAATTCGTACTGTTGGTTAAGAATACAATTCATTAATGAGAATAAGGAAAGGATTTTTCAAAATCCCTAAGCAGCTTCAAGCGCCGTGGTTCTTATGTTCTGTGAGTTTAATTTTCTGTGCACTTCCGTTGGAACAAAAACTTAGCTGAATCCATGCGAATATATAAACTTTTGACACGTCTGCGCACGCACTCCTAACTTCCCACACTGAAAACAATCGTCGGGTTGTGACTCATGGAGCTGAGTTTTGCTCTCCAAATGTTGGTTTTTATAACCAGAGACTTTATTAAGGTTGCATCAGAGGCTATACAGCAAGTCATCTTGACCCACTATAGGAAAACTGGTTCGAGGAGACTCGCAAAGCTGAATTGATTTCGTAACAAGTGATAACTCAAATTGGGTGAACTGGACCCAATTTTTTTGTAGTGCAACGGTTGGTTTAGAACGTAACTCGCATCTCTGAGTTTGAGAGTGATGCTGCCCCTGTGCCTTGTTGAACTCGCCAACAGCGGTACACGATGCGTGTACCCATAGTGGGACACGATGCAGGTTGGAACAGTTAGCCGTCTACCACGTACGGTGTACAATGCGTGCACCGTACATGGCGTGCGTCGCGTGTACTATACGTGGCGCACAATGCGCGTAACATACATGGCGCACAATGCGCGTAACGTACAGGGCGCACAATGCGCGTAACGTACAGGGCGCACAATGCGCGTAACATACATGGCGCACAAAGCGCGTAACATACATGGCGCACAAAGCACGTAACATACATGACGTACAATGCGCGTGACATACATGGCGCACAATGCGCGTGACATACATGGCGCACAATGCGCGTGACATTCATGGCGCACGAAGCGCGTAACATACATGACCCAGGACGCGCGCGCCATGCGAGTGTGTGGCGCACGTCGCAGTGGTAGTGTTCAATGGGCACAAAAATGAGCTCGTCCAGCGACGTCGGAGGGATCAGAGCCGTGAGGGGGCGCGCTCAGCGAGCACGTAAAAACTTAACGGGGGCTGGCGAGCTTGTGCGATCAGTAGCGTCGTATCAGGCAAATGTGAGAGATTTTGAGCGGCATGGGCCGCGGGGCGCTAGTTTAACCCGCGAGCGCGAGGAAACGAGGCCTATTATGCAAGTGCCCAATGATTCTATTAGCGCTGCACACCACCGATGATGGGCAACACCTGGCGTTGTATTTTCTCAGGGCTGTTTCTCGTCAATGAAGATCTGGAGAGCGACCCGCTCAAGTCTTGCGACGACGACAAATGCGCTATTCATACATGTACTTGCTAATCATCAGACCCTAATGACAAACAACTGAGACGCGAGTCATGAAGATTGAGAGTTCTTTTTAATACGAGAGCACAGTTGAAGTGCTAACCCCTTTCCCAGGAAATTTTTTACTAATGCTTGCTACATTCAGGTTATTTTCGTAATGATTTCCAGAAGAAGGAGTACACTCAGAAATGGTCGATTTGTATAGCGGTAAATCAAGGAAGGATGGGTAAACTAAATTCAAAGTTTTTTATTCAAAATGGAAATTTGGCGAGTTTGCTCATCCCACATTGAGGAGCTCTGCTTAGGTCATAACGCAGTGACTTATCCTTGCTGGAGAAGGATTAACGGATATCTGAATACGCAGTACACAGTAGCATCATCACTAGTATTTCAAAGTCGTAGTAACCATGCACTATGAACAAAACCCTGTAGGTTTAAAAAAAGGAACCATTCAAAGTGGCTAGGCAATTAACCTGTGCAATTCAATTGAGAAAGATAACGTAAGGAATTCAGTGGAAGTATCAGACAAATGGTGATTATAACAATTAGAGGGTAAAACTTGATAAGGTTCCAAGAACGTGTTATAATTTCTATCATAAAATTACGCTCGTCACAACTACTGAACCCAAGCTGGGGTGACAGCACGGCAAGAACGAAAGTAAGAAGAGGAAAGTAGGTTTAGAGTCAAATAATTTACAATACAAGTATAGTACAGAGCAACACCTTATGCCTTCGAAATTTTTCCGAGGAAAAATCTCCCGACTCGTACTTAAAAACAAGCTAGAATTGCAAGTTAAATTCATAATTTCCCTTCGTAAGGCTGATGCAATTTACTTTTCGCTACCTTACACGCAAATCAAGTGCCCTTTAAGCGAGTATATCGAATGAGACGTCATTAGGGGGATTGCGCCGAGCTATAATTAACAAGGTAAAATATAGTCAATACTCGCACTGCACGTCTGCTGAACTCCCTGCATTTCTCAAGCGCGTGTTGACTTTGCTTGGTCCGTCCTTGCTTTCCATTATTCAGGCGAGGGGGACGAGATATGCTTTGGGGAGCCTGTCGTACTAATGATGCCAGCCAGCTCTCTCATTGAGATTTATATCATCATCAACATCATCATTAAAGAAACACCAACCAATACCAAGAAACGTGATGCAGTTTTGCAATTCGATTTTCGGTAAATTTAAACTAAATTTCAGTGTAGATTTTAAAAATTATGAAGAGCTCCCTCACCGTCTATCACAGGGCTCGTTAAGGAGCTTAGCTTCAACTCGGGACAATTTTGCCCGAGATGGCAACTGGCGGCGGCGCTGAGGGAGCCGGCGACGCAGTTTCTGTTGGCGGTCCGCCAACGATTCATTTGTCATCGAGATTCTTTTCAATTAATGCGAGCCCTCGCTCAATCAATGGCAAACTGATGATCAGTCTGCTTCCCGGGGCTCGGACGGCGATGGGAAAGAAGGTCTACGCTTCGGCTGAGTGGATTGAGAAGGGGTTTTGCAAGGAATCGCGGAACGTAATTAATTTAATCAGCAAATTCAGGAAGACCTCAAGCGGAAAGTAACCCGGTTTCTGTACGTGAGCGCAAAAATCTTGCCCGCTTCTCGGCCGCATGGGCCTCAACTTAGAAGGTAACAGAACCGTTCGGTGCAAGGAAGTCCTCGAGCTCTCCGACTCGCAATGACAGTATCAGACTTCAACGAAACCTGGTACACATTTGACGCAGTCGACTTGCACAGCGATCACGTCGTATCCTGGTGGCTCAATTGGATTAAACAAATCTACAACGCTAATTGTGAACATGAATGAATTCAAATAAAGGAACACTTGGGACATTCTAGACGACGATCATGCTATTACATGTCATAGGCTTATAATTAATAAAGCTTATCTTCGTATCAAATTTTGATTTTATAAATTCTGGGATAGAATTGATTGTTCTGATTGATTTCTCTGATAAAGTTGATTTTAGCATTTGTTGATGAAAGTTCTTTCAACATTAATTCTTTGATAAAATGAACTTTAATAAAGAGAAATAAATAATGATTGAATAATGAAGAAGAGAAGAAATTTTTGGAGTACGCTTCCGTTCAGTTATTTCTCTCATTATTCCAAATGCATGGGGGAGCTGCGGGAGCAACCGGCAAAAGCGCACATCTATTAGGTCGTTGAATTAGCTCCAGCGCGTAACTCGTGCAGCCGACGGACGGATGGCCGAAATTTTACGGCATCTAACGCAATTCCCGTACAAAAACTCGTCCTCAGTGCGTTTCCTCAAAAAACTTCCATTCCCCCTACTACAGAGTTCTCCGTCATCATATTGTCACGTAAACTTCAAATTCTCTGAACAATCAAAATTTCCTTGACTACTTTTATTCACACGAGTATTTTAAGATGACATTTGATAACCTTGAATGAGCAATGAATTGGAAAGACAATGCAAGAACGAAGTAAAACGAGAAAATAATTAAATATTCAAACTTGAAAAACAATCTTGAAAAAAAATTAGTCCCGCAATTGACAAGCGTTGCAATAAGTACTACCATTGTTGGCAAGCTCATCGAACAGACATCTGGAACAGCAACCGCCCAAAAACTGAATTTTTTGTTCAGCGGCATTCATCAGACAAATGTGGCGCCGGCACCACTGGGTCTTTTATGGCCAATTTTTTCAGACACGGTGCTGCGTCCTCGTCCGCAGTGACGGCAAGAGGGGAGCTCTGGTCCTGTCGCACTATATCGCTGTCGTCGAGTCCAAAAAAATAGAATGCCGAAGAATGCTCTTTTAAAACAGCGATGGTTAACGTACAAAAGGATGAAATAAAAATACAATTAGGGACGAAATTGCCAAATTGAACAAGTATACTTGAAATAATAGTTTAACCGGCATAATCATTCCCATCAAGAATGGGCACAGTTCAGTTAACTCTACTCAAGTTATACTGGTGGTTCATCATCTGAAGCATAGCTTGTTTAATGTTCGTTTTTTAAAAGAAATACTCAAACCCGAGGCCTCGTGACTAGCAAGCACGCTATCACGCAACTAAATGAATGCAACAACCAAGGCGTCCACATACGTCGACAGTACCCGTTAACAGGTTTACACTGAGAAATGACGCACGAGTCCAACTCGTGATGTGGTGCCCCCAAGGCGCGCGCCCCAGGCACGAAGGAGACCTGGACCGTCGCTTCCAGTCATCAACAATACAGCGCCGCGTCAAAAGTTGGGCCAGCGCCGTGAAGTACGGCAGAGATCACCGAACTTTGTCATGCGTGAACTCGGCGGGCAGGAGCAGCGGAGGCAGGTCGTGAAATACACGCGCGGGGAGACGTCGTCACGCAAACGAGTCGTGCTGCTCTGTAAACAGGAGTGGAAGTTCAGACAAGACGTCGATCGTAGAAAAAGGCGCGTTGAGGGATGAATGAAGAAGTAAATGGGTCCTTCTGTGTTAACTTGAGGTGATATGTAAAGAATAAGTGATTTGTATACAATGAAGCGTTAAGCGTATTTAGAGAGAGCAATGCCAACATGATAAAGTGTGACCAAAAAGTTAAATCAAACAAGAGGAAAGCGGACGCACGATGGCGCAAAAGTACGACGTTTAAATGGAAACAAGGCAGCTAGGGGCATTAAGACCTTATGTAAGAGTCGTGTAAAGGAAAAGAGAGGGAAAAAAGGGGAAAGTGACCCGCCGGTACCTTGAGTCATGCAAATGCCCGAGTTGCGAGCACAGCTCAACGTTCTAGTAGGATTTGCCTTAATTAAAGTCCACAATGATACTCGAAAAAGACATCAAGCATTGGCCGCCAAAACAGGGAGACGGAAACATATACGTGGTTTTGCATGAAGTAACGGGGTAGGATTTCTTAGCGTGTTAATTTCGCGTGGTTAGAAACTCTCTTCAAGCCTACTAGACTCTAACTCTGGTCTTCGGAGTTGTTATGCATGACGACGTTACCCATTCCAATAACTTAGAAATCATGAAGCATCAAGGTTGACGAATTTTTAATTTTAATTCTTTTTCGCAGATACAGCCAAAAAATAAACGACAGCACGACTTATAAAATGTCACAATTAATCTAAAAAAGTTGAGTTGCAAAAGCGTGGGTAAAAATCAGTTAGCAAAAAGTGAAACAGATTTTAGTGAATTTTTATTCGTCTAAGTTGAACTATCTCAACAGAATTGCGTTGTCGAGCGTGTTTTCTTATTAGATCGCCATTCAAAATCCCGTATCGCGCGGTATAAACGTCGGGTAGATGCTTCATCCCTCTATAGCCCCGATTTTTTGGAATGCGAAAAACAATTTTGAGGTTATTCTGACGTAGTGGACGGTATTTTTTTCGGGAACTGTATGAGGTACGACACGAGGTGCAGATAAGGGTGAATAATATCATCCGCCGCACTCGGACTACAACCGAGCGTCTAGGGCACCAGGGCAGAGACAGGATGAGATGTATTATTTAAATAGAAAACGATACCTATCTTGTAAAACGAAACGGTGCAACAAAAGGTGTCTGGAAAGTTTGGAAAAGCGATGCGGTGAAAAAACCTGTTTGGAAGCTCATTAAAAGGAATATACTCACGTAGAAATGAGTTCCATTAACCGAGGAT
The DNA here is from genome assembly GCA_014899125.1 of Orchestia grillus. NCBI lineage: Eukaryota > Metazoa > Arthropoda > Malacostraca > Amphipoda > Talitridae > Orchestia > Orchestia grillus. The sequence goes on along the minus strand of VOMN01108165.1, from coordinate 9,019 downwards.
CTTTTGAAGTTCGAACGGCGTTGAAAAATGGATTTTCATCCAATCCGCGTAGGGCTGGCGTAGGGTATTAGTTTCATGTCTGGAAAACTGGGCTTTTCTTAAAAATTTAGTTGCATGAAGAGTGATGTATTATAAAAGAGAAACTACAAGATGCTTGAATAAAAACGATTAATTTTTCGGCAAAGCTAAGCCACAATCTCACCACGCAGCTTGAGGGGAAGCTAGGCGTAGTGGAATGATTCAACAACAAATTTATCACAGGAAATACTCGTAGTACGGGGGACGAATCTTGTAAAGGAAATAAATTCATGATTCTTGTAAACTATATGAAACATAAAACCAAGCCCAAAAAATTATTCCGATACTATTCCCCAATAATCTGGAACTCCCGTCGTGCGGAAAACTCTTTTCAACTTGAGATCTTGATGGCAACATTCCCCAAAGGCGATCAAGTGGGCCAGCAGGAGAGCAGAAAGGAAGACTCCTCGCAGAGAAAAACTTGTCTCCGACGTGGCGGTTTGGGGCTTCAGAAAAAACAAATAACAAGCAAGAAACGAGAAAGTTTTACTACTAATGTGTAAAGTTCCGCGGCATTCTTGAGAAATTCGTTGGAGCCCACGGTATTAAGAGGGCTTGAATCATATGAGGAAGCTCTTTTCAGACCACGTTCGAGTAGTTATAAAAAGAAATCATTATAAATATCAATTACAGCAACTTATTACCAGCACGTCCATTGTAACCTACATAATTACAAATTCCTCGTCACTGAAGGTGTAGCCTTTTCTTCCGAAGCGGCTACAGTTTCCCTATGAATTTTTTCTAAGTTTTCAGTTTACTTGTTAAACTTTCATCTTTTCTTTCTTTTTGTTCAATCCTGATCGAAGATTTAATGAATCATTTCCGATAAAGGTGTTCATTAAAACTGCTGTAGCATTTTCAGTTTTGAAATGATGAATTAATAATTTTAGGAATAAGATACAACTGTCTTGTCAAAACTAGCACGAGTTACGTTGGTGTTCAAGTATTTTTAAAAATTTAAAGTGATCGTAAAAAGATATATTGAGTATATTCCACGTCATAACGATGACGGGGGGTGTACAAATTAATATTTCGAAAATTAGAAATAGTTATATTCTGAATTAACATGTATGAATACAATATTTGTATCTGGCAGTACAAGTTTCACAACACTCCTGTAACATCACACATTACTTACGAGCGTTTCTACGCTCTCATAAAACATAACACATGAAACACAGTTACTCTCTCTTTTCATTGAAGTGCCCCAATTTTAGTGCCGATTTTGGGATCAATAATAAACGCGAACTGTATTAAATATAAAATTTTCAGCGAATTTCCAGAGAATTGGCGAATTTTCTTTGATCCAGCCTCAATTTCAGATGTCAATTGAACAAATAAACTCATTTTGAAATGCAGCAGGAAGCTTTTAGTGGAAAATATAAATGAGGCTTTACTGCCAGAAAAAAATAACCGATTGACATGAGCCATGGTGAAGAAAATCTACTTAATAAAGGACGGCAGCAGGTGGCAAGGACGGCGGAGCATCGAGGCCGGTAACTCGGGACACATCCGAACAATTAGAGAGATTTAACATAATTACATACTGAAGCAAACTCGATTAAAAACCTGTTTCTCAGGAGTAAACAGACTTTTTCCAGTGTTGTCTTTTTCAAAATCACGAAGACAATCAAGCGTAGAGTCCGCTGCGCGAATGTTGGACGTTGGAAGGTACACACAAAGCATGAAGTAACCGAAGAAGTTCTTGCCGCCGTTCGACTGAGTTATTCACTTCAAACGACAACAGTTGTTTTAGCTGCCTTGTAAAAGGATTACGTAGGCACGGCCTTGGTCAATGGCCTACGAGTGTTCATTAACCCTTGACGTGCCAGAACAACCCTTGACGTGCCAGAGCAACCCCTGACGTGTTAGAATAACCCTTGACGGGCCAGAACAACCTTTGACGTGCCAAAACAACCCTTAACGAGCCAGAACAACCGTTGACGTGCCAGAACAACCCTTGACGTGCCAGAACAACCCTTGACAGGCCAGAACAACCCTTGACGGACCAATACAACCCTTAACGAACCAGAACAACCCTTGATGTGCCGGAACAACCCTTGATGTGCCAGAACAACCCTTGACGTGCCAGAACAACCCTTGATGTGGCAGAACAACCCTTGACGTACCAGAACAACCCATGACGGGCCAGAACAACCCTTGACGGGCCAGAACAACCCTTGACGTGCCAGAACAACCACTGACAGACCCGAAGACAGAAACGTAGGCCAGGTACAGTAAGTAGACCACAATCCCCGAACAGGGAGATGCCTTCCGTGCGGAAAGGTAGAGGCTTCTTGTGTTGGGTGTCACTAGTGGGTATCTAACTTATCAGGCTTTTTTGGGCATCGGTAAAGTGAAGTTGACGGCAGATGCTTACGTTCCGATAGTTTTATACTTCAGGTGACGTAAAAGAAAGCGGTCCAAGTCGTCCAAGCGCAAGCTAATTTTCACGCATGATGGCACTCAGTCCCATGCTTGTAAAAGCCGATATGAGAATCCAATGAAATTTGAATTTAAAAAGGGTCGATTTATGATGTAAATACAATTGTTATCCATATTCAAGATTTGAATCCAACTGAAAATTTCTAGAGTATATAGAGAAAACTCAAGTATTCATTGTTATTTTAGGACAGAATAGAACTTCAGCAAGATATTTTAACAAGAGTTAGCGAAATTTCCCAGCCTTCAATTTCACAATTGATATTTTGCGGGTAAAGAAAAGAACGATGTGCTTGGTTATAATTATGGTTTAATTAAAATATCCTCAATGCCTGATACTTCGTTATGCTTCATAAACGTTACATCCTAAAAACCCTCAATAAAAACAAATATTTCTTGAGGAATTGTATTTTGATTCCAGAGAAACGGAATTTCATCAATTTTTCAGCTTCAAATTAAGTCAGAACAACTATTAAGAATTAGCCCATTAAGGTACGAGACAAATCTGAGAAATAACTGCGGTTCATTTTAGGGACTTCCAAAAAAAATGTTTGCTGTTAAATCAATGGCTCAAAGTTGAAGTAAAATGTGAGTCAAAACAAATGAACATATATAAAAAATACGTGTAAGATAATTTTACGTATCAACACGGCACCCTAGGAATGAATTTAACGCTTCAGGCTCAGGCGCAAAATACAACCAAAGTTATGAAAAGACCTCATTGGAGCAATCGTATAATCAGGATGAGTGATAACGATGAAATGAGGTAATTGAAGTAATGCGGCGCATGGGAGAGTCCCAGCGAACTCTTGCAGGCGACACCAAGATTAATGGAGATTCAGACGAAGAGGAGTGTTGATCGTTAAGAAAGAAGAATGAAGCTTTTTCGGGGCGTCTAAGAAGTAAGAACTGAGCTTCTGTGAATTCATGACTGACGGAAGGACAGAAAAGACGTAGAAGATTTTGGAAAAGGGTACTAAACGTTATACTAGAATATAACAAAGAATTAAGGCAAAAATGATCGTGGGCAAGTTTTACAGCGACTTCTTTCGCAGGAAAATCGAAAATATCTACCTTAATAAAACAGAGACACATAGCATTTACCTTTCCGGCCTTCTGTAAATTGTGGTTTTATACTCCACGATCTGCAGAGCAAAATAATTGAACAACGCAAACTAAAAGATTTTCGCCACTTTTTGAAGAACATTCTTCAGCCCTAATCAGAGCGCTCTGTGAAATTATACTCAGCACTCAAGAAAACCGTCCGAACTCTTAATTTAAAAGCACCGAAGTGAAAAATCTATTCAACTAAACATGAAAACCTTGAGTATGAAGGAATTGCACTTCTAGCAAGGCCTTGAGCGCGGTCTCGGGGCTGAAGGCGTTCCTTCTGTGAACGATGCGGAAAGTAAAAATTTCGTCAAAAATGGCTAGAGTAATTCCTCCGGCAAACTAAGCGAAGTGCTCTGAAATAACCGGTCTTTCACCTCAAGCTTTGATGTAACTAACGCACGCATGAGATTCATTTACTCTGCGTCAAAATTTAATGGAATACAGCGTGTAGAAGATGTTGACTTTAAAAGAGCGTTAGACGAGAGAAAGATTTTTACAAGTTTTCCGCGGCAAAGGCTAGGTTCCTTCAAAGGTAAATATTCATTAAGGCAGCGCTCAATGAGTCTTGCTCAATGTCTACTTAATTGCTTATCGACCATATGCGAACGTTCAATAAATTGCAACATTATAATGCATTTATTTGACACATTCCAATTTTCCCAAAGTCGATGCACACGACAGCACATTCTTTAATACTACGGCTCGTTTTATGCATAGCAATTTGTTATAATGCATTACTTAGCATCAGTAGGTTTTAGAAAATTAAAATTTTGTTTAAAATGAAAAGGTAAGACCAGATATCAGTCGGCTAGGCTACGTCAGTGCTCTGGCAAGTACTTACGTAAGTACAGTGCTATAAATATTCATTTAAATGAACGTTACTTTATCAGTTCCTCTCGCACAATTTTTGAAGAGTGCCTTGATGAACAAAGTCCCGTTTTGGAACCGGCCAAACTTAATTACGAAAGTGGCATCCGACAGCTCGGACAACCTGAAAGAAAATTGCGGTGAGTAGGGCTCTAAATTCACTCGTTACGAACATCACACGATGATATAATACAACTCAGCAGTTAAAGCCGCTTTAGAGCTGGAAGCAGCTCAGTTTGATATATTACTGTAGAATAAAGCCTCATTCAATTATACAGAAATAAATCATTTTCATTCTCTTGCTGTGCTTTCTAGGGAAAAATAAGATTGAGCCCAACATTTCTCACCGCAGGGGTGCCCTGTCGGGAAGAAAAAGGCAATAGAAAACCATCATGTTGGACTGCATATCGACTCTTTTTCTTGCTAAGTTAGATGGCTAGTGAGAAGCGCACATACTGAGCGCAGACTGCAATTTTTCTTATTAACAGTTGTAGAAATGAATTCTAACTCACCAGAGAAGCATCAATTAAGTCGCTTGGTGCAGGATTCAACCAGTACAGTTGCACTGTCACTTGAATGCGAAGGATTATACTCAAGACTAGCTTAAAAATGGTAGTTTCAAGGTATTTATGTGTTTATACCAACTGGTCTCTGCCACATGGAACGGTTCAAATTACATCTTCAACAGGATTTGGACGAGCTGTACGACACCAGCTCTGTAACTAGAGCAGTATTAACTCTTACTGAAAGAAAGAGAGCCGAGAGTTAGAAATTAGATAGCGAGGCATAAATTGTATTCAGCTAAGTGTGGACATTCTCCATGCAATTTTGCAACTTGATCCACCATACATTATAAATACTCATGAAATCAAATACATTTCAAAAGTTCGGTTAATACTCCATGTTGAATTGCAGAGGAACTTTTATACTTCACAACTTTTTAGTTCGCATAAACCGAAAAAGAATAGATTTTCAACTATGGTAGGGAACCATAAAAAATGAATTTACAAAAAAATTAACACTCTAAGAGCGCTGTAGCAGAGTGAACAGGAAAGAATCTCAACGAAACGAAAAGTTAGAAATGAAGTCGACAGCTTCAGATACGGGAGCAAGGCGTGGGCTGCGAAGTATTCCGGGCTTCACTACAAGACAAAAAGAGAAGTAGAATATGAAGAGATGAGTGAAACTGCGCAACTGAAGCCAAAATAGCTTGTTTACGGTTGAATCTGTGGCGAGTGGCTGGAGTGGCCCCTGACGAGCCCTACTCAAGTGTGAGCTGCCCGGGACATCAACAGCGCAGTCCCTCAGCGTGCGAACCCTCGAGCAAAGCGTAATCTTTCCAAAATGGGCGGAAGGGCAATCCTCTCCAGATTACCACTGAGATAAGCGTTTATTGCTCATTAAAACCGAAGAGAGAAGAACGTAGCTCGTTAAACACTCGAATATGCAGCAAGCTTCAGTCTGCTTTGAGTCATCGAAAACATCATTGCGTCATATTCACTCAGTCTAATTTCTACGCATAACATGGACCGACCAAAACATGAAGATAGCAATGTTGATGAGCGTGAGATTTCATTTCAAACATGAGGTAAGAGGCCCTTAAAACTTATTTAAGACGCACTGCATCAATAAAATATTCCGTTAAAGCTCAGAGATCATCAGCGTAATAATATAACGAAAATAGCGCCGGAAATTAACTCGAAACCAATTTACAGCAGAGCACTTTCGTTGAACAGAGAGACTTGATGAATATATAGACATTGGGGGGATAAAATACGTACAAGAATCTGAAGTTACCATTCGGAATGACGATTTGAAAGCATTCGTAATTCTTCACGGGACAACCGTTGCTGGACTTCACGGTTCACTCTAAATATTATAAGCAAACGTCCAGCTGACAAATTTCGTTGGCAAGTACCGATCGGAAATAAATTTGAGACAGTTGAAATTAGCGTTAATGTTTTTCTGAGCAAAATGAAGTTATATTATTGCTGCTCTTCTTTCGTTTAACTTTCAAAGAAGCTTAAGATGCCATGGGTCAGAAAGTCCGCATCGCTTTAGTAATGAGAATTAGATTGACAGCGTGTACAAGCCGCACGATAATGCACTGAACTATCCAAAGGCACACCTCAACGCAAGACCTAAAATATCGCGTACCCAATATTACTGAGCATTACTTAACACTAGCGAGAACATTTTCAAACGGATTCAGGACAATGAGTAGCGAGTATGTGCATATTTGATCAAATTATACACAACAAATACTTTATCGTAAAATTGCTGCTCAAGATTCCACTTCAAACGAGTAATTTTCACAGCTGCAATTCGTGCTGCTAAAATTAATATCGAACGTATCGAAGGACCTCGACGGCGGTGTTGAAGGCCAAATTTCAAGACGGACAGATTTGAGAGAGACCTCGCCACGTGCTCACTGCGAGATAGAAGAGCTCAAAGGATCCATCAGGTCCAATATTCAAATAGTTCTCACCAAAATACGCTGTGCTCCTTCAATCTCCTATAAAATGATTTCCGACAAGCGTTTCAAGACCATTTAATCGTGAGAGTTCGCACGAAAACATCCATTTTTCTTCCCGTGGGAAAAAGTTTTGGAGCAAAATTACGGAAATCTTCAATCATTTCCAACGTACCCATTTTGCTGAAGATTCAGTCTAAGACGCAATCGAACAAGAATTTAGTTTTATTCCAAAAGCCATTCCATTTTATTCTCGGAAGATTTGCAAATAACTTGAAATACCTTATTTTCCGCTTCCCAAAAATTGGCCCAAACTAGAACCGAAGTGCGAGCTCTGCTCGCCGGTCATTTGTATCACAATGAATGGAAAAAAGGTAATCGCATGCAAATGAAGAGCCGGTGAAAGGCAAGCCACTCAATATCTGGCACGGCACGAAAGACAGCTCGTGGAAAAATGTTAATGCATGTTGAGTGAAATTGGATAAAATGAGTCGAAATTCTCCACAACATAAAGACACGTATTTTATCTTTCAACGCAGCTAATTCTTTGACACATTTATGCACGATGGCTCGCGCAACTTTATCCATTAATTCCGAATGCTAAAAGTTTTTTGTGAAAGTAGGTACTGCTTTTTTGAAGGTAATTGATATTTTAACGGACTTTAGTTCACTTTTCAGTATCAGGCAGCGAATCTGACGCTTGAAGCATTGGCTGCAATTTACTCATTCATGTCTTTTATAGTTTATTATTTTTTTCAAACACTCAAACACTAAACTATGAAAAAAGTTTTCAGCCAGAAATAAACTCTGGTAAGAACGGGTTAACGTTACCGTTCCAAGCTTTACGCACGTGTATGATGGGAAAGTAATTTTCGTTCAGTCGTGCACTGAAATATTCAAGAACACATATTGTCTATATTTTTTACGACATATATGCTACTACGTCCAAATTTCTAAAGAAAGAGATAGCGAGAAAAAAACGCGTTAGTTGCAGGATAAAAGCAAGTCACAGAAATGTTTCTCATGTGCTTGGAACGAGTGCGCAATGAGAACGTTGTGCTTTAGCATGAGATGATATTTCAGGCAGGCGCGGAGTTGGTCCTATTATTAGAGGAGACAGTCGTACTTGTCCAGCCTCGTTGAGGTGCAGCAAGCGACAGCGTTAAGCTGTAATTCAGAATTGTATACTTTTTGTGAACTTCGTTCAGAAAAGAAGCGAGCACTACATCCTAAGAATGTGACATCTTACTTCAGTACAGCTCAAGCGTCTGCTACGCATGATACAGGAAATTACAAGCTTAGCGCTGAAATCTGTACTACGGTGAAAGTAAATGTATACTTATAATGACAGGGCTTTAAAATGTGCAAAATACATGACACACATGTGCGTCAAGCGGTATTTCGATACTTTCGGTTCGACTGCTATATAGCTAAGTTCAAATTGCGTAATTAACTTGAACAACGAAACTGACTCTCATGGTGACAGCGAATGTGTTGAAGTAAGAATTGAAAGCCAAGCGCAAAGGCTGGCATTCGCAATAAAATTCAGTAGTTTATAAAGGTTATGTATAAAATTAGACGTTCATTGTATATATGCAGACATGTTCGTAGCAGGCTATGTTCTAGGCTAACTATACCCAAGGCCGTGCGACGGTATGCGAGAGACGTGTGAGATGCTATACGCTGGCCAAGCGTAGGCGGTAACTGCAAGGGCCGACTAGAGGGAACTCACTTCTTAGGCCGAGCCCCATGCAAGACGAAGTAACGCGATCCGTCTCTAACGAGCGAGGGAAATTCCAGAGCATATTTCGAGACGGGCGAACGGCTGAATTCCAGATACGTGTGTGGGAACGTTCTCGATGATTTGGCACCATAGCAACGTACTATGGGATACTGAACAAGTTCGGGATCGAGAGGGTAGTCAGGGAAGATTCGAGAGAGGACGAGGTCTAAGAAGGAGACGCAGAGCGTCAAGGCTAGCCTCAAAAATGGCGAGATACTTTGTAATAGGTCCGAGAACGGGAACTTGCTGGAAGATAGAACTTG
>VOMN01108163.1:0-13502 GCA_014899125.1 Orchestia grillus | reverse complement strand
TATCACAATACAGTTTATTCTTTCAATTTTCAGATGATTTGCCTGCGAGTTGTAAAATTATGAGTTGGACGTACATTCTTGCTCAATGAACATTATCCTCAGTGTCATACTCAAAATAACGCAATATCGAGGCTACGACTCCCAGCTAACACATAATTAAGTTCGTAAGTTTAAAGCTTCCTATCCACATAAAAAGCGATACAAGTAGTAGTAGTAGAAAATAGTTACTAGCGCTTCAGCATCAAGGCTATAACGCACCGGAAAATGCGATAAAAAGAGAGCGAAGAGATGAAGAGACCATCTAGTATGGACTGTAGAAAACGTGAAACAGCAAGTTCAGAAGGAAGATGGAAAGACAAAAATAGGTAACGAGGCCGGTGCGAAATTGAAAGAAGAAAAGTGCGCACGAATGGTAGAAGTCTCGAAGGCCTATCTACAGCTGAGGTAACCTAACAGTGCCCCCTGGGGTTGAAAGCCCCCGTAGGATACGATAGATTCAAGTAAGACTGGACATGTCATACTGCCTAATATACTTATTCACAGCTCAATAATCAAAACAACCAAATCTCCCCACTCTAATCTTCAACAGCAACTGCTACACATGATCCCAGCTACTGATCGCCACAAAGCCCAAATGAAGAGCAGGTGATGTCCAACACACCTACGAAAACGTGAAATAAGTTTAAGTTCTTTTAGATCATTTTTACGATGGATTTCAAAACAACGGAGGAATTCATTCAAATCCCACTGCTGCACTTCAAGACATTAACTTCGTGTTTATTGGTCATGAACGTGCCAGAGCATCGTCAGGAATCCTCGAGCTCCTCTTCAACGAGTGGCCGCTCCTTGGAAGTGTCAGCCGCATGCCGGCGATCTGACAGGGAAACTTGGAATGTCTTTTGGGACGATCTCAAAATGATTACAGTTCACATAAAATGGATGCCACGCACAATTACCACGCAAACGTGATCGCGTGATGAAGAACACGGATATGGAATGGGAAAATGTTCTTGCAAAGAACGAACTGTGGCAGTAAAATTTCTTGATAAAAAATGGAACAAAAAAATTCTATAAAACGCCTGTGAAACAAGGATTGAAAAGTTCAAGGGCAGTGACGCTAAGCTTCCTTATTGCGTTGGAAGGCATGCACTTCCCAGGACGCGCCAGACACCGCCGCGCCCTCAGCGCGCTGTGTCCAGATCACATTGGCCCCGGAGGCGAGAGTGGGGCCCAGCAGGAGGAAGTGACGCGGGAGATACCATTCCACTGGGCGAGGCATTGTCCCTTGTTCTTGTAATTACAACCACAGTACAACTATGCTCACTAAGAACACGCGTACAACCGCAACAAATCGGTAACTTAGTCTTTTGTTACCGAAATTAGATTAGATTATCAGTAAGTTCAAATTTCTCTACCTTTATGAAATGTGATCAAAAGAGAGCGAAAACAAAGGGACATTTTAGTATGAGTTTTAGAAAACTAATCTATACACAGGTGTGTTACCACATCTGAGTCCCTGTGTGTATAAAGAGCAAGTTATGAAGGCAGAGGAAGAAAAAGCAAGGGCAATCAGCGAAGAAAGTATGAAAATGGAAGGAAGGAAAATCGGCGCGAAAGATAGAAGCTTCGAAGGCCTAGCTACAACTGAGGTAACCAACCGTGTACCCATAACATGGGAAAGAAAAACGTACATGACTTAACCCTATTGCCTATGGGCTATCGTTTATGCCCACTGAGGGGTCAGTTCACTGAGAATATGAACTATAGCTTACGGCGAGCTTCAATTAGGAATACTGACTTTCACCATGAGATCAATCATAGTGATCTCTGGAAGCCACAACCTCAATGGATTGTTGAAGAGGCTTCCAAGGGCGTTTGCGAGCCCCGCGGCTCAATAGCAACCATCTCGTTTCCATCACGCTGACGACCGCGCGTTATTGTTTTAGTTCTTTAAAATAAAATTTCTAACCTATCAGAAAGATTGAAGTGCCTTTTAAGCCCTTCACATTAACTCTTCCGTTTATATCGATTTCAGTATCTCCTTTTGTAAGGAAGATACTAGTTTTCCCATCAAAGCCATATGTAATATTCTTACATACCTTGCTTAGGGATGCAGCTAAGTTTTCGTACTAAGCCAAAGTAAATACAATCTTATGGTCGAAATTATTTTGTCGGTTAAAAAGACTATTTTGTGAAACAAGGCAATAACAACGTGCAACAGCTGTCCTTTGGTCAAAAGAATCTACGTAAATTTCCTACACACATTGTGGATATTTCTAGTGTGTTATACCCCCGTTTAGGCACAAAACAACGTCTGCTACACCCTCACCTGAACTGAGTCGCCGTATATTTATGTGCTCTTTGGTATTTCAAATCGATGGCGCTTTTTACTTGAGTCGAAAAAAAAACTTCAACTTCGGGTAGCTGAAGGAGCTGCTCATAGGGTGGATTTTGTACGCACTCGCATGGAGATCTTCGTACAGAATTTGATGTAAACAATTAATTAAGTGGCCGGTGTGTTGACCATTGAAAGCGTCAATGAATCTATCATAGTAATCAGAATAATATCGCCAAAGAACGGCAATTTGTTGCTTTGTCCGACCAGAACGATTCCGCCCGGGTGACTTGACTTATGCAACTGAGCCGTTGGTTTTAAATTGTGATGAGTCTGCGAACCTCACTCACTGAATGCTTCATCACTCCTCAAGCTGGTACAAAATGTTCGAACTGTTTGTGTGGCACTGCTCCAGTTCGGTAGCATGTCTTCACGATGAGAAAGCGTTTCTGAGTCGTGAACTGCTTCATGACGCATGTCACACGATAATTTCGAAGAAAAAATAAATGATCGGTTCAATGAGACTTATGAAACATGATGAAAACATGCCTTCACACTTCAAAACAAAAATGTGTTATCAAACACAAGTTCTACACCGTTTGTGGAACACCCTAAATAATATCGCGCACAATTAAGATCCACCTCCAACTGAATGCACTCGTGTACACCACGGCTTTTGTCTCCGACTTTAGTGACTCTTTCCTTGACACGAGGTAAGACTCGATGATTTCACTCATACTTAACAGAATAGGACCAGAATAGGGTAGTGTAGGCCATTTTTTGTTGCATCCAGTTGAAAAAATCATCGCAGACAACTCAAAAGTTTTGATAGTTTCGATATCAATCGAAAACCACCACATAGATGACACTAGTATCGCGATTGGATAGTGATTCAAAACCAAGCACCAGGATCAATACTGAATTGAAATGCTTTGCCTGCGATATTGTAAACTCAAATTACATCAATAAAATTATTCACATACGTGAACTCATACATTTACATAATGCGCCTAAAGCTGGAGAATAGTTTAAATTGAAATACGCTCTGTCGAGAGCCATGATAGCTATCAGGTCAGTAAACTTTGCCAGATTTCAAGTTGCGGCGTGTGTAGGAGAGATCACATGTGTTCACTACGAGCTATGTGATACGAGGCAATCAAGCTGAACTATACAACGGGCAGCCACAACAACTCGAGAGACCTGCGTCAATGAAACGCCCAGAAATGCGCATCAGTACGAGCTTTGTCTTTCATCGCTACAATGCGCACCAATATGCAGCAAACAACGACAGCAAGGCTTCAGATATTCGGCTAGGAAATACTACCCTACCAGCCTAAAGCTCCGGATGTTGCTCAAAGCGATCGTCGTCGTTTCCAAAGTTTAGACAAGTGGCTCCAAGGAAAAATTTCGCGTTTTAAAGACCAAGTGGACAATCAAAGGAACTCTTTTAAATTAAAAAAAATTAAATATCAGTAACCTGAAGAGTAAACACGTTCTTGACAAGAGTGGAGGGGGGATTTTTATGACATTAAAATTTCAATAGTACCGTGTTTGACTCAACCTCAAAATTGAATTTAAGAAACGAGCACTTATGTAGCTACCAAAAATATAACTCGAGACGACTTAAAATCTTGAAAATTCTTCGACAATGATGAAAATTTATTGTTTCATTCTTTCCTCTGGTTGAAGTTTTCGAAGTATTTTAGTGCTTATCTTAACCCTGAATCAAGTTTATTGAAGAACCAAGCCAAGCTACAGACAAGAGCAAATCTAAATTCAAACGCATTGGTTCATTGCACGCACTCTGATAACGCATTCAAGGTGTTGTTCATATACATAATTTGATGGACGCTTGTGCAACGAGTAATTCACTCGGGAGACTCAAGTCTGCCTCCCAAAAAAACTTCCTCGTATTTCCAACCCGAGTGTTACTTTGAATTCATTTACCGAGTACAAAAAGAGCAGCAGGAAAAAACGACTCCAGCTAAACAAATGGAATAACTTTACTACAGCGACAGAGAGAGAGAGCTCGTAATTCACGATAGGCAGACACACTTATCAACAAGAAATTCTGATAGAGTAATTACTTAGAACCAGGGAATGAAAAGGACGACTTTACCATCCCGGATTTCCGAGGCCTCTACCGTCAAACTAGCGAAATCGGCTAGGGAGCACTTCGACTAGTAGATCCACACACATCAATAGAACAGGATGTAGCCACACCTCAGCATGACCCCAACGGATTTCCTCTAAGTTTTAAGGTTTGAATGAACGCTTCGGCTTTTTCAAAGTTACAGTTAAAAAGTTAAAAGGGTTTAACCTCCGGGGACATTCACGAGTACACACAACTTTCAGAAGTTATACCTGCTCTAGCAGCCAAGCGAACGAACAGCTTCCGCGACACGTACGACTGGTGCAGTTATTCTCACTTTACAATGCAATTTTAGTGACATCAAAGCCAAAACGATAATAAATACCCTAAGCCAATGACATTTATAACGAATTTCATTGTTCATATTAAAAACGTGGAGCAATCTTGTGAAGGTCAAGCCTAAGGACGGTCTCCAAAGTTTTATGCAAATGAAAGCGAAATTCCATAGTAGGACTGCCACTGAGAAGACGATGATGGATCAAACAAGGCCACAAACAAAGACAAGGCACGCCTAAGGAAAAGTTCTGTATTAGAACCTATTTCATTTTTTCTTAATCTGCCTACATTTTGGGATACGGTCTCTGCATAGGAGTTTTTCAACACTCGTCGTTAGCGAGGGCTATAGCGCAGGACGGCTTCTGAGGGGTGCTGGTGCTGGGCTGGTCCAACAGAAAACTTGTGAAACCACAGCCTTTATGGTGGACATTTTACATGCACAGTCTTACCCGCAGTCTATATTTTAAATGAAGAAGATCTACAGATCATACTCCTCCCTGATAGATAAGAAGTACAAACACGAGCAAAAAGTATCTTGGTTTACCAGCCGCTCAAGAAAAGCGGCTTCCAAGAAATTCCTCATTTCTAACGAAATAAAATTTAATTCATAATGCCCTGTACTACGTTGCATAGGCCTTCAACGAAAGTAAACTAACTAATAAAAATATTTGCAGCTCTGGATGATGTAGAACCTTCGTTTTATAAAATATCAACAGCGGGTAACAAGAGGTTGCAGGCGTTGAAGAATGAATAAAGTTATTCATCAATAAATTTATAATTTAGCAGAAACTATTTGGAGTTGATCAATTGCATCAGCTGTAAAATTTGAAAGAAAACTAACGACCAGTTCTTGAATTAAATTTTGTCTAGTGAGCGGTATGGGAAGCATACATTCCTAATTAGAGAAATAAACTAGTTCAAGTCTATTTTGAGAATTATTTGCATGATTATTCTCCTAGAAAAAAAATATGGGGACCCTACTTCATCAAGAAGACCATATTTTGCACTGCCATTTATTATGACGGACCTGTTTCGACATGATCTCCATTCAACGTTCAGGGACCCGGACACCGTGCGTTGAGGAAACGAAGAGCAAGAAGCTCCGGAGCAAGAAGCTCCAGAGCAAGAGGCGAGGAAAATAGAACTTTAGGTTGGACCCTCACACCACCGTAGACTTAGGGTTCTCACACTGGCTATACGTTTTTACAACGCACTCAGGTCACTGGCATCTGAGCACACAGGAGAACAAAAAAGTACTGCATCAAATACTGAAATCAGGTAAAAGTCAAACTACCTCTCAAATCAAACAAATAGCTAGTTCATTCTTCAGCGTTTAACAGAAATAGATACACGTATAAGAAGCGATTTATGCATCAACTTATCAAGGACATGGGGAGTCGCTTCAAAGACAAATTACATAAATTTAGGAGTAACTGTTCGAACCGTCCTCTTTACACAGAATGATCGGGTTGATGTGGTTGATTTGCCTACTTTTTTCTTTTCACTAACATTATAAGATATTTGTTCAGGCGAATTGAGTAAGTACTAAAAAAAAGTTCCCTTTTTGTTCATGAGAAAAAAGAGCCCATGTGTCTGTCACAGAGCGGATGTATTATCAGCCTTAAACACACGATGGCCTTCTTGAAACATTCACTTTGCTCTAAAAAGAGTAATTTGACCAATATCTCCTAGGGCTGACGAGACCTGTAGACTGCAGGAGCACGAGCCACCACGACAGAAAGAATTAGATAACTAGAATTTTTTTCCCGATGTCTAAGGTCACACTATGACGCATAGAGGAGTGACTTCTGGAGAATGTCAGTCGATAGCGGTGCCTAGAGCACAGGCCGCACTGAGGGCGTGGTCCGCCGAAACATGTGCAACTAGATCAAGGTGATGACGCGATCAGGCCTCGTAGACCACAGCACCAAATCACCTCCGAAAGGCCAGGAAGCTGCGAGGTCCGTGTTATTCTGTAACAGCGATATGGAGGTCGGTCGTAACCATGAAGTAATCGCCTGCGCACAGGTCAGTTCCGGCCACGAAATTGAACTCAATATGCAACACTACTTCGATACACACAGACAAGACCTCGGCACAGGTAGCGTAATCGAGTAATGTCCTCGAATTCGAAGCATGTGGTGTACAAGCGCATGCGCCAACACATCCCAATGATAGTAAGGGAAGTAACTTGACTTTAGGCTGAAGAAATTATGACCACGCACGCACTATGGTACCGTCAGTCGTGGGCCTTCAGAGCGGGAATAAATTAAATGTTTTAGGTCAAGCTTCAACTGCAAATACTCAGGAAGAAGTGCAACCTAAAGCTTCGCCTCTCAGTGACAATTCAACGACTGGACCATACGTAGAGGAAGTAGCCATAAACATGTGCACCATACGACGGAAACTGGTATCCCGTAACTGAATACTGGAGAGCGTTTACGATTCACAGACTAAAAATTCAATCAAATAAGAAAGGAAGCGTGAATCAGTACCATTCATGTTTCTCTCGTAAAACAAAAGATACCTATACTATTATTATGATAATACAAACCTCAACATGCATAAAACGCCAATTTGAGTTAGCAATAACATGATTTACTTCTATCATTAAAATATATATTGAATGGCCGCCCATTTCTATAAGTTTAAAACAGGAAGAAAGATAAAACTCTAACACTATTCAATGTGAAATATTTTGAATTATCACAATGATAAATGATTACCTTCCGATTTCCGAATGCAACACATCTGAAACTAATGAACCAATATTGGAGCAACAGATGAATTTCCAGGTACATGATACGATATCAATTCACAACCAAATTATAAAAATATGATCATAAAAAATCGTTCACAGTAAGCCCACTAGCATACAGTGCTAACTGTAGAGAATGCCTGTGCTCGTTCAGTGTGACAGTTTCCCCCCGTTCTACACGCTCTCAAGTAATGCAACTGACTAACTGCACGAACTTGGTCAGAAGGGGAATTGTACATTGGGAATGAAACCTCATTGGGAATAAAGAACAAGAAATCGTCACGTGTGTATTTCGATTAGATTCAGATCGAAGAACTGATTCATGTTTTTTATGTTTTTTACCATGAATGAGAGACATGAACATAACACGAATGCACGATAAAAATTGGACACACACCCAACAGTGATATGAAGCAGAGCGCGTAGGATTATACGGTATCATGGTCAACGGGGTAGCTTACCAACAAACGAAAAACATTCACGCAGGAACACTGATGCCAACTTATGTTTGGTGGCATCGATAAATGAAATGTCCCACGGGTCTACGCGTCTGACGTCAGGCCTGTGCAAACCATAGCCGCTCTGGCCTCGGATCACGCCCACTGCATTGGCCTTCGTTGACCAACACACTTGAATATTTACAAATGCCAAACAATTTCATGGGTCCCAAGGAATCGTCAGCGAGCTGGCCAATCGAGCCTCTTACGACATGGTTGTGTTTTAGCTTAGAGTGTCTATTTGTAGACGAGTAGCCGTAGGATGATGCGTCAATTAGTAAATTTCAGCGCACCATAACGACTTCGCCACATTTCAATTTCAATATTTTCCAATAGTTAATTGTCCAATTAACGTCAAATTAACGTACGCTTACAATAAACAAACATACACTCGCATGATTCTGTTCCCAAAAATGATAGGACACGTTGGTTATTCAAATAATTTCTATACATGTTAACTCAAATCTCACATGATTCAGGTATGACACTTTAACATTCGAGAACTTTTGCTCGTGAAACTTTTCCTTGTAGACAACCGTTAAGTACAACGTTCATATGAACAACGAAAGTTAATTCAAGCGCTGTAAAAAATCATAATATTCATAGAAATTTCTCGGCCATAAGATTTATTTATTCAATCTTAAGTTATGCCACAACAACATAGGAAAAAAAAGTCTTCTCAAAAACAGCAAAATTATACTTGACAGTTACGGAACTCCAAAGAAGCGCCGACACACGTAATTAAATTTACCTAAACTCAACCAAGATACAAAGTTCGAAGTGCCAGAGAAGTAGCTTTTATTCCCACAGTATGAATCTTCGTCGCCCTACGTGACACGCGTGACAGCGTAGGAATTCAATATAGTAGTTTCTCAAATGAGTCAGAAAGCAGGTCTAATAAATTCTTAAACGCCCTCGAAAGAATTCTCACTCATGCTCGTGTTCACCAACGCTGGCGACATATCTTGAATATCTTGAAGTTGTTTGGGCCTCTATGCCCTGGTCACACTGGAGTGCCGCCGGTTTGTGCGCATGCTGTCCCTTCGCATATTCGCAAGCTGTTGAATGATACCGTTTCCCTCTGCCGTCTGATGGTAGTGAGGCAAGGGAGGCCGATCAGGGATAGTTTGTAAAAAGTAGCCTTCCTCCTTTGTCCCGTCACTAGCACACTGTCACTATGGTATCATGTTACATTATAATTTATCCGTGTCTGACGTGACCAGCGCAGACATACGCGCACACCTTTCGTTAGTAACTTTCCTCTTCGTGTGGGCTTAGCAGTCAATCCAAAGAAGCTTGCATTCACGACGAAACGAACTTCGTGATAGCCGTAACAGATTTCAGCGAAATATCTCCTTATTTATTAAGGAAGACTATTTATACACTAATTCTCTGCCTCGGTCTTGCGCCTTACTTACACAACGTTACCATATCATTTCACGTACCGTGCTCAAATTCTATTGTACTCAAGTCATAAAATCGCCCGTAAGAAATACCTGAACAAAAAATCATCGAACGGTATTTCTCTTTAGTACGCTCAGCAGCACTCGATCTCGTATACACTCAAAAAGAGTGTATACGTTTATCAAGTTTTTAACAAACGCCAGATGCACGTGACAGTGACAAATGCAATAAATTATTAAAAGTATGTGTGATATCCGACTAGCATTATTCATCAATCTTTGCATAAAAATGAAACTTTTATTCGGTTGCTCGAGTTTTAAATCAAACTAAGAAAAACTCGCACATGATACTGAAAATACAGCTTCAAGCTGAAGAGTTGAAATTTGGGCACATATTACTAGACGTAATTTTAACGCTAAAGATAATGAAAGGTTAGCCATTCAAAAAGAAAATCACAAACGTTCGCTACCTTGCAACACATTCTTTCGCATTGTACTTAAAATGTGGTATAAGGTTGATATTTCATAGCATATCTATCCTAATAACACACTTGATGCCTTTATTAATTTTGTACCCGCATCTCATGGAAATGAGAGAAAATACCCGGACCCAGATTAGGGGCACGTGCCCCTAATCAAAGAGATTATGTCAGAGAAAGCAGTCCGTAACAGTGATACAGTAAATTGAATTATTTCCCATAATATTTACCGTAAATATGAGACCTTTTCAAAGAATTAACGTCAATTGACCCGTCATTTTCGTGTACAAGTCTACAAAATGTAGTATAACATCAAAACTCTGATTATCTTGGTTGCTTGTTGGTAACCTTGCATACTCCAGTAGTAACATGAGAGAAATTCAAAACTAATCTCTCAGTAATTCAATAAGGGTTTTGTTCTATCGCATCATGGTCACGGTTATTTAGACTTAAAAGAATGAATAATTTTCATTTCCTTTGGCATTGGATATTTGTTAGGAAATGGAGAAGAATCATAAAGCAGGCTCAACCGTGACTTGAAATAGGGACCCAACGGGTTACAGGTGGTCTGGCGAATCATTAAAATTTCATAAAAACACCTGTGGACGCGAACAGGTTCATTCCCGTGCTTCATACCCTTCTAAACCCTTAAGTTTATTTTATTAAGACTTATATGAAATACATTTTTTCCGACTTTTCCTGAATGTTTAAGCTTATCGACATAAAACGTACGTTTATCAATTGTAAATGCACCATATCATGCGCCTTAAACTTCGGCATGCGTGTATTACTGTGTGATACTCATTTTAGATTCTTACTTGTTTCAGGAAATATGTGATGTCCAGGGTTCATCTTTCAAGAAAATTTTAAAGTTCTTCAGCCGGATTTATAGTTTTATTACTCAATCTTTCGCTTTGCGAAGAGCGTTTTCAAGGGGATAAGCCACGTGAAACTTTGGACATAGGATACCAGTTAACGCCACAGTTTTGAATGATTGCATTATTACACAAATTGGGAATAAACTATACTAAGCAATCGGGAATACGTGAGATTCATACTTACATATCTCCATCACCTCCTCCTTGTTGCCTATCCTCACCACTTTATTACACTTGCAAATGATCATTTTAACCATGTGTACTATAGATTGAACCACAAGTACTTATTTCTTTAGTAAATGTGCCACTTATAACTCCACGCGCACTTCTTCGACAGCTCACCAACTACATGAAAAATGGATCTCGATGTTGTGGTTTTTACTAGATGTATTTGAATTCCAGCGAGGTAGAGAAATTTAACTCTAACTACTCGGAGTTTTTAGCGATCGTATGTACACATATCAGAAACGGTGAACACATTAGACAACTGGCACCGATAATACAGCGCCTCGATACTTCGATAAAATGTGAGGGGAGGAGAAACAAGACTTTCTCGAAGATGAAATCCATCGGCACAGCAGGTAGTAAAAGAAAGTCGGTTGAACGCTTGCAAAGTAGAAATCATACATGATTGAAGTGCACATGAAGCGACCTTAAATGATAAGACACCGACCAAAAGGATCATACAAACGAGTAAGACACCATCTATTTAGCATTACTTGCATTTCAAAATACTGATAATCGATAATGGGGTCCAGCCACAAGAAACGCCTTCCTCCCCCGATTACAAGGGCACAAGTAGTTTCAACAGGCTGCCATGGCAAACGTATCCTGTGTACGAGCAACGCTGCTTCTCTACGTCAACGTGCTTAGCATAAGCAATATCTAGTTAATTATTAAAAAGAGGACTTAGGTTTAAGGTCGACTGCAAGAACACTATGATATATAATTATCCAAAATACCCATATCGTGCCCCTAATGCAGTGAACGGAGTGGAGTGGGTTCGACATCTGATAGGATATCGGCTACTAGGAGTATAATTCTCGACAACGCAGTCTAAAAACGGCCACGTGCTTTCAAAGTCAAATCCTATTAAAAACAACTCACAAAAAGTACTCAAGACGAAGCGGCCCTTAATAATTAAAATTTGCCTACCAAACCCAAAATCACATAGCATTTAAGAGCCATAAATACGTTCACAGAGGAATTGCAGAAGAAAAAATTTGACGTTCGCAATTCAATATCATTAATTCAAAAGCCAATCAATTCAACCACATTAAAAATAACATGAATTAAGTGTACAATACATGCTGTACTTCCTATTGAAATTCTCGCGAAGTAGCAGATGACGAAATGTATTCAATATGTTCATAAAGGCAGGTTAAAGATAAACGATTTGATTTGTACGTACGTAGTCTAGGAATATCCACGCTTTTATATACTCAACAGACGCAGAATTAGAATCATTTCATGTTATTAGGCTTGTGGTGATTATCAAGACAGAAATATTTTTAATTTAATTGAAATAGAAAATATTATTCAACTACGTAAAACAATACTCCCAAATGTTCTACGGACACCAAAGCATCTGATGCTGTCATATAAATACCATTATCAATGAGCGAATAAAAAAGATGCTCCAGCACAGTTGCAAGAAGAAGATAAACTCTCCTACGTTTGTTCCCTCGTGACCGACCAACAATCGCCCAACACTCGAGCGTCAAATGCAAGCAGCACTCCGCCATAATCGCTACATTGAGGCCGACATTTTGACAGCTGCGGTACGGAACCGTGACCTCTTCCGTGGCCTACCACACATTCCCGATCAAATCTCCTCGGAACTTGTTCCGCATATTGCCTTCACAAGCATGCATTCGACGAAAAACCCATCATGAGATACGACGGAGCTAACATTTAAAATGCGAGTCAAAAATTCGCTTTTAAATTAGCACGCCACTATGATACTTATGGAATCACAACAGTGTCTAGAGAATAAAGCCAAAAAAGACCAAAAATGAACCCAATCTTAGAGAGCATGACGAATAGTTCTCACACTGATAATAGTGAAGACAGTTATTCGATAACAGTATTCAATAGTAGCCACTGTACTCACTGAATGTAAAGATGGAATTTTGCACCCAACGCTGGATCATTTAGACATGAAAAAAGAACAACTGTCGTTGCAAAACAGTTGAATTCAGAGTGTTTGGTTGCGAATGCCTTAAAAGGAAAATGACAAAAGAACGACTGGAACAGAAACGCTTAAATGGCAGGGCATTGCGAAGACATACGTGCAAGGCGCAGGGTGCGGTCTCGAACAGTGACCTTGTTCTTCTGAACGGACCAGTTTTTGGCATCACTTGACCTCCCCGTAGTCTGGACACTAGCATTGACGGACCCGCGACAGACCTATACGCTGCACACACACACATGCTCTTACGGTAGGACTCGGCAGAGTAGGCGTCAAGGAGTTGAAAATGAACCACTGCAATATCAAACCGACTCGACGGCGTAAATAAACTGTCACCTGTTATAGAATAGAACAAAATATGGACACAGAAATGAGCGAGGCGGCCCGTTCTTGGGTTTCTACCCGAATCTCATGTCGTCAGGTTCCAATCACGCGCAGGCAAACAATCAGACGGGAACTAGGAGGGCAGAACAAAAAAATAAATAGTATTAATAACACATGTGTTGTGCGAAATACAATCATTACCACCAGCC
>VOMN01108158.1:0-10191 GCA_014899125.1 Orchestia grillus | reverse complement strand
GGAGTTGTGGGGCGTGTGGAGTTGTGGGGCGTGTGGAGTTGTAGGGCGTGTGGAGTAGTTGTAAGGGGTGTAAAATTGTAGGGTGCGCGGACTTGTGGGGCGTGTGGACTTTGTGGGGCGTGTGGAGTTGCGGGGCGTGTGAACTTACAGACGAAGTGTACCCAGTATGAACACACTCTCCCCTTCCACTCTGAATCACCCGATCCTTGTATTTCTTTCGTTTTCTTTGGATGGCTTCTTTCTTGCTGGTTGCTTTGACATGCAGGTGATGTACGAGGTGTACCCGGTGTGGACGTACTCGTACATGGCCGTGCTGGTGGTCGTGTTCCTGTTCACGGACTTCGTGCGCTACAAGCCGGTGATCGTGTTCGAGGCCGTGGCCTACGTCGCCACCTACCTGCTGCTCCTCTTCGCCAGGGGGGTCGCCTGGATGCAGTTCATGGAGTTCTGCTACGGGATCGTCTCTGCCACAGAGATCGCCTACTACACCTACATGTATGCGCAGGTGGGGTTGTCTGCTACACCTACATGTATGCGCAGGTGGGGTTGTCTGCTACACCTACACGTGTGCGCAGGTGGGGTTGTCTGCTACACCTACATGGGCGCTGGTGGTGTTACCTTCAATCCTGCGTAACTGAAGGTAAATTGCGCTCAATTTCACACGATTCAAGGTCAATTCAATTCAATTGTGTGTAATTGTAGATGCAATACCTTCTTTTGCTCAGGTCAGAAGGCAATTTACATAACTGCTCCTATTTAAATTGTAATATAATTAATTATAATGAGGTATGATACACCATGACCTAACACATGTGTTAAGAAATCAGTATACTAAATTGTAACAAACGTGAACGCTGAGACTTTGTCGTGCCGCAGGTGTCGGGCCAGCACTACCAGAAGGTGGCCAGCTTCACCAGGGTCGCCATCTTGCTGGGGCGCTTCTGCGCCGGGCTTCTGGGGCAGGTCAGGGAAATGCAAGGCAGTGCAGGGAAATGCAAGGCAGTGCAGGGAAATGCAAGGCAGTGCAGGGAAATGTAAGGCAGTGCAGGGAAATGTAAGGCAGTGCAGGGAAATGCTCTGCCATAAGGGGTAGAAAATAGAAGGCGGTGCAGGGAAATGCTGTGCCTTTGAAAGATAAGAAAATACAACACAATACAGAAATACCGTACAATTAGAGATAAAAAAATACGATACAAAGCAAGAAAATACAGGAGTTGGGTCTTAAAATATTACATGTATGATTCGCACTCAGCAAGGCGTGAAAAGCGATGCGTTGCCTTAGTGATCGATGCCACGTGACTTGAAGTGTCGGCTGCCGTGCTGGAGCATATTTGTATATGGTACATGTGTGTGCCAGTTCACTCTACATACATAAAAATACAGTACATACACACGTGCAATGAATGCACATATCTAGAGAATGTGTATGTACTGCACATATTGCATACACAAGTATGAACAGTACATTACACATATACATATAGAATATACACTGATATATATATATATATATATATACAGTACACACACACAGTGAAACACATACATATGTACGATCCACACATATGTAGTAAATACAATGAACACACTTATGTAGTAAACACACTAACCACACATGGACAGTACATATACCTACGTACACACGTACATACATACATACATTGAACATATACATATGTACGATATATACATACACATAGTAAACACTGCAACCCCCCATATACAGTACATATACATACCTGCATTTAGGGAGCATCTACGCATGTTCACATATGTATTTATATTCACACATATGCAGTAAACACACAGTACACAACATACACACTCACACACGACAGCATGCTCACACGACAGCATGCTCACACCTTCAGATGAAGAATAGTGATGACAGCATTGAATTCTAGCCGGAAATTCTGCCGACTGCAGAACATTTAAGCGATTACAAATAAAAAAACTGTCGCTCAGACTCCCTTCCGCTACCAAGTCCCTCAGCTACCGCGTCTCTCGCTCAGCTCTCATGGCTCGGAACAGCGGAGCTCTGCAGCGCCGCCCCGCAAATGTAGGGAGCATAAATGTTTTCAAAATAAATAAATATTCGCTTAACATTATGTCTATCCAATGCACACAACACGTACACTGCGTACACATGTTTAGTATGAACAAACATGTGTATAATTTTCAGCCGGGAGATGGAATAAATTAATACATATCAAGTTTATGACAGCGTACATTGGTCGGCTGGAGGAGCTACCGGCCGTCTGCTCGGGTTTGTGTGATGGAAAGCGAGCGAATTACTTCATCATAACATGAAAACTGATGATGAAGGCAAATATCGATTTTTTTCTCATGCGTGTTCATTTCGAAAATGGATTCTGTAAATGAACTTGACAGTTTTCTGTATAAGGAAAAACAAACCTGAAGAAGTAAAGGTTAAGCTCTTAATTCATTCGCCTGTGGTGCTTTCCACTCGTAAAAATTACCTGTCGGATCGCATGAATTAATTATCGAATCGTATGAATTACCTATCGGATCGTATGAATTACCTATCGGATCGTATGAATAAACTTAGCTTAATTGCTATTGCGATCGTGAATAGTTTTGCATTTCGATTCTCAAAAATAGCCATTGAAGTAAAACGAGTGCACAGCGCCTCGCAGAAGTTGACAATGCAATCATTATCAAAAGTGTCATTTTATGTCTCAAGAATCATTAGAGGTAAATGACATTTTCACTCACCACGGAACATGCATTTAAACAGAAAGAAACAGCAATGGAAACAATCATTAAATAGTTACAATGTTTCACAGCTTACGGACAATTAATGATACAAAAATGTAATCATTATAGGCACTGTAGCAATTTAACCAGCCTAAGTATACTAAATTAAAGCAAAGCATGTAAGCGTACTTCTTAAAAGCAAAGCGTGTGAACTAGTTTCAAGTGTAACTAATAAATTTAGTGAGAGCTAGGTATCGTGCGAAACAAGTGCGGTCGAATTAGCAGTTCATCTGCGTACATATTCGTTGATGTTTAGGGGTCATGTTTAGAAGTCATGTTTGTTCATGTTAAGAAGTCATGTTTAGAAGTATAGTTTAGAAGTTATGTTTACAAGTCATATTTAGAAGTCATGATATGTGATGCATTGACTAGCAAGTCGATTTAGGTTATAAGTTATTTGAAATGGTTTGATTTTTTTGGGAGAGCAGAATCAGGTTCATGGGTTTTAAGACACATAACCGACATTAACCTTCACTATTTTCCAGTGAAGATACATCATCCTTTGAGCTGAGTGAAACGTTTCTTACTACAACCTGCAACGCATTTTCCAGGTGCTGTATTCGACGGGATTGATGGACGCTCACTCCCTGAACTACATCTCTCTCGGGTCTTTCGTTTTCGCATTCATGTTTGCGGTGGCGCTGCCGAGCGTAAAGCACAGCATTTATTTCCACCGCGACGGCAACACCCTGCGACCTGTGTCAGAATTGGCGTCCAGCCCAAAGAAAGAGACCGATTCTTCGAGCGTCGAGGTAAGTGACCACGACGGTATCCCGGATACGAGCAACGGCAGCAGCCCCGACGCTGAGAAGACAACCGTGCTGCGGGCCAGAACTTCTCGTACGTCTGAAACTTTTGATGTAAAAGGTTCTTCCTACACGAATCCAGACGAAGATTTCGTGGATGATGAAGAAAAAACATCTTCTCTGAAACAAAATGGTGTTACCACCGAAAAATTGACTGATGTTCTGGATGGAACGAACGATGGAGTCGAAAGACCTAAAAATGGAGCTGCGAATGAACCTTCCAGCACTCTTTCATCGCAATACACGATCGAAGGCTTCAAAAAGGTTAGTCGTTCATTTGTTCGATGAGAAACGGTACGCAGGAAATAACCCCCGGGGGTACTGAAACAGCCTCTTCAAAAACCTAGTTGATTTAGCTGTGCGTCCATATTTAGTCGCCGTGTTGTTTTCTTTTTCTGTTAGGTTTATGCAGCACCTGCCACACAACTACTCTGAGGGAGTAGTCAGCAGTACAGGGAACTTTACACATGTAAACGGTTTCAAAATTTTCAGAATGGGTTAAGTACTCTGCTGCTTGGAATGGGTTGATAATACGCTTGAATCATGCCGGATGATTATACGGGGTGCAAGGGTTATTTGACATGTCGTTTTCAGTTCATTAGACATTCGAATCATTTACAACGATATTTTTTGCTTCAGATAATCCATTTAAGCTCAGATGTTAACTCAACAAATGAACTGAGGGTGATGCACACCAAATTTCCTGTCTATGTGATGGTTTTAAGAGTTATGAGTAGCGAAGGTCATGTCATGCCACCTTACATTGTTCCACAGGGTCTTAGGGTTAAGGTTGCTAGATACATTGATGCTTCAAAAATAGTTGTTAAGCCCTGGATCAATAAAGTATTCAATGGAAGGCAATACGTCTTTCAGTAAGACTCGACACTTTCTCACAAAGCCATATAGTAACCCAAGATTCGTTATCAGAGAATTTTTACGACCATGTGACGCCAAATTTGCGGCCCCCAAAATCCCCAGATATAAACAATCCTATGGATTGTTACGTGTGCAGCGTAGTTGAAAGGGCGACTAATCGACATCTCATAGTACCATAGCTTCACTGAAGGCTGCCACTGTCCAGGTGATGTCCGGACTAAATAAAGACCACTAAATTTTAGCTTGTCAACGGTTTCGGACCCGTATAGAACGAGTCACTGAAGCCAAAGGTAGCTTCATAAAACAATTTGGAAACGAAGTATCGTCAAGAATATATGTATAAATTTGATTTAAATGTATGCATTTTTTGCACAAATATCATTGTTTATTCAACATGTTATAAATGTCTCCAAAAAGCCCTCGCACCCTGTACTTTTTTATTTTTAGGACTTTTAACTCGTTCAATTTTTTATAGTATGTTCTGCAGTTGATAAAGGTTCTGTTATTTATCGTGTTATGCAGTCCTTAATTACACTGTCATTTGGGCTCAATCTTTCTCTTCACAGCCGTACTTCTCGCGTAGCATTCGACTTAGGCTGTAAATTTTCCTTGAGAAACTTGATAAAGAACACGACGTTCTCTTCACAGCATTTCGCTGCACATTTCACGAAACTAAAAATCTTCTAGAGTAGTCAATTTTATCATTTGTACCGATGCTTGATCGACTTTCACGATGATCCACGCCAGGACATTTCCACCACCGCATTTTTTAGCGTCATCAATTACACGAGTGCACTGCATGGCATTGGAAATGCACGTGGCCATGCACTCTAGGTTGTGCATGAAGACGTGACGCGCGTTCTGTGACGTGCAGGCGATGGTGCTGCTGTGGGGCGACGTCAGAACCGCGTACAGCAACCCGCACCTCGTGAGGTGGTCCTTCTGGAGCGCCGCTGCCATGTGTGGCTTCCTGCAGGTGTGGTCTGGTGGTGGTCCCTAGTAGACAAGGTTTGGGGTATGCTTCCTGCAGGTGTGCAGTGTGGTCTGGTGCATGGTGTGGTGGCTGTGTGTGTGTGTGGGAAACCTACTTTATTGCGAGTAGCACAACGACCGTGGTGCGGAGTGCAGGGCAAGCGTACTCGGACCTTATCACGGCGCACCAATGATTGTGTCCTCCATCCCTGAAAGCGGACCTCGGATTCCTCATACCCCGTAGTTTGCCTTCCATTTCTTCCCCCTGATTTAAGACCAAGAGTCTCTCCGTCACGCAACTTTAGGTTTAGGATTACTTTTCCAGGGTTAATGACAGTCAGTCTGCAAGATTAGGAAGAGCTATGCAAATTTATGATATAAAGCCTGAATTCCAACTTTGCGTGCCCAAGGGACTAGATTAACGAGGGAAAGACGTTATGGCACAACTACCGGCGCCAAGACTCAAAACCAAATAGAACTGATTCATCAATGATGCATTAGAAGGCGCATCCTAAAGAAAGCAGCATCACGGATAAGATACAGACGGTCCTCAGACCAACGCCATCGTAAAATGCAACGATCCTTGCTAAGACCAAGAGTAATTGCGTAGAGTAAGGCAACCGGACGCATCATCTAGAACGTATGACGTCAGGCGTACGGCAACATCCCGCCTGTACGTTTACGCTTCGGAACGTTCCGCGCTTGAAGGATAACAAATTTAATTCCAAAAGAGTTGACATGCAGTAAAACATTGTGTTTTCAATGCCTTATAAGAACTGATGCGTGAGGGANCTTTCCCAAGGGAAGCACTTCGTGGGTTCACAAAACTCCGTCTGTGCATGTGGGAGTCGAACCTTGTCCTCCTCGCTCGAAAACGAAGCGTGTAACCACTGCACCATGGTGAATTGGGGGTGTTGGAAGACGGGGCAACGCCTGAAAAACTTGAGAACACGAAGCCTATCCTAGGAGACGCAGACGGAGGGCAGCCGGACAAACAAAGAAATACATTGCATCGTTGGGCTTACAATGCCGTAGAGTTATAATTACTGACCCGTGAGTGACGTTTCGTTTAATTTTCCTTTCCCAAGGGAAGCTCTCAGTGGTTCTGCGAAAATGCGCCTGGTGATCTGGGAATCGAACCTTAACTTGCCAAGTGAGAACGGAACGAGTCATCCTCGCGCCATGCAACCCCACGAGACGGTGCGAGAATTGGAGGTGCGGCAGTCTTAAGGACCCTTCACACGATCAGTCAAAGTCTGAAGACAGTGTTGGAAGACACTCAAACATGTGCCTCGAATGCTAACTTCGTTCTCAATCCTGGCTAGCCAAAGTTTACCGTCGAAACATTTATATTTATCTGTAATTTTCTCTCTTCAATTATTTTATCCATTACTGTATAAATTCATTGATGAGGCGAGAGACGTATACACGTATCACACTCGATTCGCGTAACACATAAATTGTTAATAAACTGTACTTGATAAAATTAATTCTTGGTAGAACATCCTTGACACATTGAATTGGCTCACCAAAAGCAGTTGGTATGATGACCCAATATTGCCTTCAATTGACTTGAAAAAATACTGAAGCTCCTTCGATTGAAATAACTTAGAACAGAAGGTGCATTTTATATGTACATATTTACATATGGTGGTAGCGTAGTTTTAGTATGGTGTGGTGCTGGGTTTGCTGGTGCCGGAGGTGCTAGAGCTGGAGATAGTGGGGGCCACATTCACGAATTTCATCGCCTCGCGAGTGACCCACACGCTCAACGGGCAGATCCTGAACTACATCCAGCCTCTCTACGAGAAAGTCCTGCCCGACGACCGGAGTCTCTACAGCGGCGCCGTTGACGCCATTAGCACTGCCTGCTGTAAGTGAACGGCGCTTTCCATTACTCTGAATGTATGGATGATGGTGTCCACGAAAAATGTACATGTCAAGGTATATGTGAAAGTTTTCGTACGTGTCAAGTGTGTTCTTGCTATGAATTGAACATCGTTCACTCGCCCAAAGTGGAAAAGTTCGAGAGGTTGAAGCAAGTAGGCTCGTCTTAGCCGGGAAAAGAGTTAGGAATACATGAAGGTGGGACACAAAGCGGATTTTGGAACAGTAAACTGAGAAACGAAAGCCAAGTTAAGTTCGGTAATTCATGTTAAAGTGAAATATAACTCATGTTAATATCTATCCAAATCTGTGGAAGAAACTCTTGTTTCACTTCTCAGAACGTTCGGAAGTCAAATTTATTCAAACGTGTGACTTATTAATTATCGCGTGCTTTAAATGCAACTCAATTAGACATGGAAAAATATCCGCGTAATAATTTACTTCCATAAATTACTCTTAAGCTCTACAAGCGACATTTCAACGTAAACATACTTTTAGATTTAACAAAAACGGATATTAAGTTGAGTCTTTTATGTCATGAAGAGTTTGATGAACTCGCAGCGTACGGCAGTTTTACAATAACTCGATTCAATTACTTGTCACATGCGTAGCTCGTCATGTATGTGTACACGCGATCTTTGAGACACGACGCGCTGATTTCAAGCAGCGCATAATTTTCGTTCGTTCAAAACATTTAGGACCAAGAATTCGAAGTAGCGGTGGGCTCTGGGCCCAAGATCCGATATTAGAAATGATGCAGCGGGGTCCCTTTTTTCTTGTGGTATACCCTGCACAAATACCCACTTGTAAGGTGTATGATTTGAAACATCTGCTGTTTTTTTTTATTTAACCCGAGTTTTCGTGCGCTTAAGCAGCGCGCGTTGTCGAGGGAACAGATATCGAAAATTTTGGTGTGACCTGCGCATCTGTAAATGGGCTACGTTGAAATTGAGATACATAATATTGAGGAATAAATCAGCCGAAAGCAGGGTTACAATGTGTGAAGAAAAAATTCAAATTTCGAGAAAGAATTTCACTGAATACAATTTTGCAAAATTGATTTGATTGTTGGTTCATATCTTTCTGAAAATTAGAACGACTTATTAATAGAATATTGATTGTATGAAAAAATAAATAATTATATAAAACAGCGAATATTTCAAATTATACACCTTACGAGATGAATCGTGGGCGTCTCTGATTCTAATAAATAAAAAATACTACCTTATATAATAGCCGTAGGGCTTGTATCGGCTAGTGTTCGCCAGTGTAAAAGCGCAGTTCGTGGGAAGAGTGCGCAGGTCGAGTTATACGAGAGTTCGATTTCAGAATGCGTACCACGTGATCTTATAACTTAAGATTGGACCTTAGAAAACTACTATCATGACCTCAAGCGGCCGCGAGCACGTATCACTACATGCACGTTTGACAAAATGCTGACGTCAGCGTTTCGCTCTCACGGTATCAGTGTGTGCGATAGACAGAGTATCGATGATGGAATGCCTGGTTATCTGACGGCCTAAGACTTGGGCAAAAATCTCAAGTTCAATCGATATATCTGTATAATTCTAAAACTCTGATCACCTCGTTTGTTATCTTGCTCGTTATCTTGTAACTGTGCACACTCTTGAGCAATAACTTGGGCTACAAATGTGGAGCTCGTCTCTCAGTAATTCATTAAGAGGTTTTAAATCGTATTATGGTTAAGGTTCATTGGGCGAAAGTGAATGAATTATTTTCTATGACTCTGGATAGTTTTAAGAAATAAAGGAGATCATTAGAGGCTCCCACGAGACTTTAAAATTGCCTCCCAACGGGTTACGGCTGGTCGGCGTAGTTCTATTTTATAGCGTGGAATTCATGTCACCGTGTATTGATATAATCACTCTTTGTGCAGCACACCCTACGCGTGTGGTGCCGTGCATGTGTCTGTGAGGTGTGATGATTGCATCACCCCCTTGTAGATAGCAATTAATGGGCGACAGTGAGATAATTGATATATTCAGTGAGATAATTGAGCCTGGCATGAGGTGTTCAAGAGGCTGGTATCTCTTGATAGAGGATATCTCCATGCAGCCGCTTGTGTGGGAGCGTGGCGTGTTGCGCGTTTGAGTGCGTCTCCACACACGTGTGTATGTGTACGCACACGCACACCTTCATGCGTGTAGAACCCAAAATATCCGTTTCATTTCCGATGGTCAGTCGTCTAGCCCAATATCCGATGTTCAACATGTGAAGTATTTTGTGCATTATTTCTTTCGAAGTATCGAGTACATCCCTGACTGACGGGTCACAGATTATGGCTAAACTGACGGTTATGGCAGTGTCATGGCGTAATGAAATATTGATTGTTATGGCAGTGTCATTTCCTCATGAAATACTGACGGTTATGGCAGTGTCACTTCCTCGTGAAATACAGACTGTTATGGTTGTAATGCTGCGTTAGAAAATACTAATTATTACAAAGTAAAATGAAGTGCAGTACACAGCACAACATTGTGCTGGCTCTACACACGTGTATTTAGGGCGCTGTACACAGGCACACCGAACACATATGTACACACAAGTACACACACACACACCCATGTACACTGTACACACACGTGCGCAGCTATATTCAGATGTATGTAGCTGTACACAAACGTACACACTCACAAGTCGACACACATGTACACTGCATACACACTGTACTCGCACATTCACAAATGCTTACAGGCATACAAAGCTGCACACATACGTACACACACAAACGTACACCGCTTCACATACATAGCTGTTCGCAACTGTATACACACGTACACAGCAGTACACAGCAGTTCACACGTATGTACACAGCGGCCCTGGCGGCGCTGTCGGTCGCCTATGTCTCCGT
>VOMN01108121.1:0-17096 GCA_014899125.1 Orchestia grillus | reverse complement strand
GCTCTTACAATTGTTATTTTTTAGGGGGTGGGTGGGATGAGATGGGGGTTGTTGAAGGAAATCGGACTCTATTTTGTGAGGATTTCACTTGTAAGTTTTGTAGTTCTATCGTGCAGATTTTTTTAGTTTTTAGTATTTACAGCATGATTCAACTCGAGCGGTGAATTTATGGATTTCACGTATCTAAACATCGTCGTAACCTAAAATTTCACTAAGAAATTAGAAAGTAGATACGTAAAATACGTACATGTATCATATAGGAACTATTGGTTATTGTAGAAAATCATTAAAATTGAAACGATGGCCAGCGAGCCTCAAGCCTGGACACGTGCGGTAACATTCCATGAAGCTCAGTCGCGTTTCTGCATCATTTTCACATTTGTACGGAAAATTGCCCTTTTTTCAAGCATGGTTGATTCCAATTTTCAACTTCCTTTCATTAGGAATTTCAAATTTTAAAATCTCTCTTCGCCTGGGTCACAGACCTTACCTCATGCTCCAAGCGCTCCAAAATCAGGACGAGAGAACAAAGAACATGTAAAAATATTGCAGCGAACAAAGAACATGTAAAAATATTGCTATGCAGGAGCAGAGAAGCTCTTACGTTAGCGTTTGAGGCCTTATCTCAACGTAGGAAGATGTACTCTACGCACAAAGTATGCATTTTACATTTGCAGTGCTGAAAAACATATACTTTTGCTTATAAACTGCATGTTGAAAACAAAAAGAAGTAAATGTTGTACCTGCTCTAACGCACAGCCGCACGTTCACGCTGAGGAGATCCTGTCGGTCACAAAATCTGGCTCAAGACAGAACATATGTGAAGAGAAATCAAAGTGTGGGATGAACGATGGAAGCTATCTATGTCTGAATGTGCTGTTCCGACTAAAAAATACTGTCGTAATTGAAACAATTTTTACTTGAGAATTTTCATCACCTGAGTAGCTGTCAGTTTTGACAGGAAATTAATCTTAACGTTTTTTCTGAGAAATTAAATTAACATGCTTCTTCAAAGGCTTCACTTACAGACTTTTGAATTTTTAGGAGCGATTTCTAGGCGTGAAATAAGAAGACGAATTCAACGCACATTCATAAAGTTAAGAAAATAGGAAGTATTTCATAGAGGTTAGGTCCTGCCAAAGCACGCCTGTGTATTCTGGGGTCTTCAAGATCCTGAGCTCTTCTTAATCGACAATTTCGCGCGGTCTGGGAAAATTTTGATTTTACGACCGTCGAGCTGAATCTTTTCCGCAGCGATGGATCGCACGCGGGCGATAATCTCACTTGGAGCCGATACCGAGCAGTCTTTGCGCCCCCCTGGCCGATACCGCTCCTCCCCTTCCCCCCTCGTTCCTTCAGGAAGAGGGGATCTTCCACCCTCTGCCTCCCTCTGATTTGGAAACCCTTTATTCTCTCGAGTCCAATACAACTACATCCACTCTCGTCCAATACTCAGCTGCCTTCCTCCAGTCAACAGCGCTCGTCTTTCATCTGTTCTCTGTTCAAGTTCATTTGAACATATTCCAAAAGCGTAATTTACCGAGATCATCTGTCAGAGTGTAAAGTGCGTCTCATGAAAATGAATAAAGGGAATTAACTTTGAAACATCGTCTTTCCTCGAGTTGCATGAGCTTGAGCTTTGTCTTCCATCACCTCATTTGAAATGGTCTATGTTTAATGCAGGAAATCTCGTTCAGAGTTTACTAAAAAGAAAGAAATCCTTCGAATTGATGTTGAAATATTCAGCACCTTCTTCTCTGACGCGGACGTCTTTCTTTTTTGAACGAGAATCCCGGAACAATGGAACACTTCAGGACGTTCTTTTTACGTGAATGATCAGAGTTATGAATGCAAAGCAGTAGAATTTTTAGAGAAAATCAAATTATACAGCAGATCGAGTGCACTTGAATGTGAGAAAATAGAAAAGAAGGAAATGTAATTCGCCTCAACTTCAAGCCTTCATGATAAATTTACTTCACGGACGACGTGAGTTTTGCTTACAGTGAAAGCGAAGACAAGTTCTCATGAAGGTTTTGAATTAACTTGATTATAGGTGTCGTCTTCTTGTTAGAAAGACATAATTTAACAAAACTCCTTCAACAGGATTGATAGTTTTCAAGTTACATTTTATGTACCCTTACAGTTAGATACTTTGCTGGAGGTCTGTAAACTTTTCCGAAAATGTTAAGATGTTTTTTAAAGGAACGGGATGTCGTAATGTGTACGAGGTTAGGTGCATTTTTATATTCAAAGTAAGCGCAATGAAATAGAAGCATCTCGTTCGTCCCCTTGGAGTACGTAATGTCATGAAAAAATCAACAATTTCAAAAATCTGGCGCAACGGAAGTGTTAAACCTTTTCCGTTGTAACAAACGTGCATGCGTCACACACGGCCACGCAGGATGCACGCTGACGTACGAGCGTCAGAAGGTCAGTTTACATGCATACAAGTGGGTGAGTTGGCTAGATTCAATGAAATGGAAAGGAAAGGAAAAGGAAAGGAAAAGGAAAGGAAAAGGAAAGGAAAAGGAAAAACTATTTATTTGCTCGCAGTTCAAATTTGGATTGGAAACAAATGAACTCAGTGCTAATTTAAATAGCAAAACTGACTTCAGGCATCAGGAATCAGGTTTAATACAAATTTGAATATTTTTCCCGTACAGCCAGGTAGTACGAAGCATCGACGTCCGAAATTCGAAGAGTGCTCGTGAATAAAATTTATCCATCAACGACGACTTATAATATTCATGAACATTTCAATAAGCCCTCGATTTACATCAGTATGCCTTGTATGGCATCAATAAATTTTTTCATCTTAATTCCGATAAGGTGAGAAAATTTAGAAAATGTCACAAAATATGATCCCTGCCGAACGATCATGCAAGATAATCCTGGCTCTCGGCTTCTGGCCTCCTCCTGTTAGAAAATACCATCTCGAACACGCTGCAGCTTTTAAAGTTTGTTATAAAGTTTCAAAATTGAGGGAAATCGAGTTGAAGAATACGAAAACATTACTTAGCATAGAAACATTTGTATCAACACTTTTGTGGCTCAAGAAGTTCGCAGTTCAAAGTTTAAGTTTTAAAGGACCATTCCCTTCCTCATCAATTGTGTTTTGCCACCCTGATTTTTAGTTCATTTTCGAATTGGTATGGACGGATGGTGCCGGTACAGCATGTTACGTGACTTAACATGTATATTCGTTAAGTGCAGCTGTGCATCCATAATTCTGCGTATCTCTCAAGAAACTCCCATGACTCATTCATTCATTCATAATGAACGTTTTTCCTGTGTATTTTATTTTCCATTCGCACCAGTTGTACTAATCTATCCCGTATATCCACTACGTTCATCCGCCACGTGCATCTACCATGTACATACCTGTATACCTCATACATATTGTTTGCATCTCTACATTTTACGTCACATATAAGCTCCTTGTACAAATATGTATTCCCCCAGTACATGTATGCGTAAATCTATCGACTATATGCAAGCATCCTCCATTTACATACACGTGCATATCCACTAAGCGCTTTATTCTCGTGCGTGTGTGACATGTTGCGCAGTCTTGCACAAAATATTTTGAGATGAGGGCTCGACACAGCCACTGCTTGCCGGGACTCCGCGTGCCTCGCTGGCCAGATTGGCTCTCGATGCTCTAGTTAAAATAAAGATTACTCTGCCAATTGATATGAGCGTTCGTTTAGTCACTCCTTCGCATTGTGCACGGTATAGCGGCGCCTTCAATATTCAATTATCGGAGTGCATAATTGAGGCCAGTCGTGCTCGCTTTGGCATATTTGCGAGCTGGCGTACGCTAAGCTCTGATACTGACTGTGCAAAAACAATAATTGATGAATTCATTGGAAATAAATTGATTTCGTGAAGAGGAAGCGGGGGAGCGGATGTTGTTGATGCTGAGAGCGCCAGCGGATGCTTTTGATGTCGAATGGGCGAGTGGATGTTGCTGATGTCGTATGGGCGATTAGATATTTCTGATGGTGAATTAGTGAGTGGATGTTGTTGACGTTGAATTAGTGACAAGATGATACCGATATTCAGTGGGCGAAATTATACTATTGATATCGAAATGAGAATGCAGGTTGTAAATATATAGAGGGTGACTAAGTTCTATTGAGGATAATTATTGTTGATGAATATACAGGCCACACGAGTGCCTCAATAATATAGGCGTTTACGTAACCGTTGCTGTAAAGAAAGTCCGATGAACAGTGGAAATAAGTCTACCTGCGCCAAAATTTCATGAAGTTATATTAACGAGCTATGCATTTCAATGGTGCAAGCTTTGCTTCCACGTGATTCCCGTTGTTGAGTCATACATACTACAAGAAAAGTCATACCTTCAGTTAAATTACACACACCACAAGTCACACCTACAACACGTCACACCAACAACAGAAAAGTGCATGATATGATAATCAGATGACTCACACAAGATTCAAAATTATGTTTGATCGGGATATCCAAACAGGAACAAATATTAAAGAAATCCTAGCATCATCCCTGGATTTAAGGCGTCTCTCCTCGTCAGTTGAACGTAAGGAAAGTTGTTTAGTTCGAAACAACGTCTTGAAAACGCAGGTTTTACCAGCTTATCGCAAATATTTATAGCGGTCTATAAAGGCATTTCTTCTTAACTAAGCCGTCAAATTTCACGCTTATCTTATTCGCCCAAGTTTTAGAAACTGTTAATTTATCTAGTTTTTTCTCCGTCCGTATGAGAAGCGTTAGAACGGGGCATCGGAAAGCATTTATTATTATTATTTCAGCATTAAGCATTAAGCATTATTTCAGCAGTTGATGCTGAAAAACTGCGATTGAGATACGCGCGTCCTCTCCGTAGAGATCAAAAATCCGTCACATTTCCAAAGCAGTTACTTTGTCGCTTTTTTGCCTCTCCTTCTGACTGTGGAGTTGGGTGTCTGGAAGGCTACAAGCAGTTAACGAAGATTAGATACCAAGGTCTGTACTCGCAATTTTACGGAACCGTTACATGAACGAGCTTATTTCTGATGCGCTGATTGCATTTTCTGCAGAACAAAGGTCTCGGTTTCCAACAGCAGACTCGTAGTGGTTGTACTAAATATGCATTTAACAGAGTGTTCTTGTAAAATGCTTCGATTTCTCGAACTTTTATTAGTTCGTACTTTAAATAATACCTATATCAATAATTACAATACATATTACATTTAGACCTGTGGGTATATGTTTGGATGGCTCGATCCTTCATATCCTTCTTACATATGCACGTCCAGCAACACGTTTTGTTCAATAATTTACTGCATTGCATAGGAGTGCGAAAGCAAAATGGCAAAATGGTCCCAACGTAAATGAAATAACTGAACGTTGAAAAAAATAGCAAATATGGATAAAATGTGGAAATGTGCTTTTATAGAAACAAAGAACTACTTCATGATGCACCGTGCTACGTTCAGACGTTCAAAACTATGAAAAGGTACTAATTAGACAAAATTAAGGTTAGTTTTATATGTTCCGACACTGTGCAAGAAGTTCCACTTAATTTGGACCCAATATTAGCATAAAATTCGTTCAAAAAGTAACGGAAACCATTGAATTATGAATTCCAATTTTAATTTTATTCCCAGGAACCCTAAAACAAGCTTCCATCTCGAGCTACTATACATAACAGAAATATGCCGTTTGCAGGCAACGCACGCGTGCAAACTTTGTTCCACCCCTTCTTCACCGGTCAGCTGTGCCAGCCTCATATGTCCATGAGCCGAAATGAAGGAAGCAAAGAATTTTCTGCCTCAGTAAAGAACTTAGTGTGATGAAGGCAGGCTCATCGCGTCGCAAAATGTGGCCGATGTCGCACGCTGACCAAAATTCCCAGCATGAAGGGAATGCAGTGAAGTCCTTTCAACCCTTGCTAGGCTTATGTTCTCCAAATGAGAACGTTTCACAAGGCCGGTGCTAGTAGTTTATAAAAAGCTAAATGCAACTTTTTAATTCTATGCATAAGGTTGTAGCAAATTTTTCATAAAAAGCAAAATACAGCTATATCCCCAAAATGCTTTAGCTTCCAAGAGAGCCCGCAAAGAGATAACGTGAAAAATTTATATCATGTTCGCCCAACACGCTTCGTATGACAAACATACAATCACGATTTCTTACATTCCTTAATATCTATCCACTTCAATTGCTGACAAATAAAATTCTGAAGTAGGAAACATCCTCGTTTATTGTTCATAGCCAGAAACTTATATCAAAATCTTTCACGTAAGTTACACGCAAGCTGAAGTGAACACTGACAGAAATCTTGACACTCCGTGGATATTTCAATTTTCACTCGTTAGCTCAGTGCAGCAGTAACAACAGGTGAGCATGACCGAATTGTCAAGATCGTTTCCATCATAAACACCTACTAGCCTGCATCTCTTTCGTTTCGAACGTAAGTTTTATGCCTATTTAGCTAAAGAAATTTTCACCGCTCCTTCAACCATGTCTTTTTCTCCTTGGTGAAATTCCTCCACGCTTATTACAGAAAACAATATTTCATTTGCCCAAGTTCTAAATCATTGTAGAGACTCTAAGGACTCAAGTACATTCAGGTACTGGCAAAGTGGATTCTAGACAGTCTGCTGTGCTTTTTTGGCAAGTGTGGGAAGTTATATTCAAGCAAAGCAAGGAAGCAGTTTTTTGTTATGAGAACTCGTACGCCGACAAAATCCGCCAAACTCAATGTCTCTACGTGCAGGCTGGTACTTTTTAAGCATACAATGTGGAACTGTCCCGTGGGAAACATATAGACTAAGGACTTGGTTTCATAGCTGAGCATCTTCATCGGGAGAGTAAAATGTATGCACGTCTCGTACAACCCGGAATTTCTGCACACATTTTCAAGAGCAAGCAAAGAACATTGATGAATGTTAATGTGCTACTGAACACTGTTAATCGTGTATTTTGTGAGTGTAAATTTTATCCATCATGCATTCAAAGAACAAAAACCAGGAGGCATTTTATTTGACGTGAATTCATTCACTACGTGAACGACCACCCTACAGTGTGAGCATCACCCGCGTGTGGTTGTGGTGTACACGTCCGGCCCGCTCAGACAATAACCATAATACACACCTGGCCGTGATAAGAGATAACCCACACAATGAGTTGGGCAGGGAGACTCGAGATAAGCGAAGCCTTGGAGCTGTGACTGCTTGTTGTATGCTTATATTTGTAGTCGTACAAACTCCAAATAAACATTCAGAGATTTAAGTTTTTGATTCATTCACCTCGAAAAAAACTTGACTATACAATACGTAATGAAGCTGGAGCTGTGACTATTCTTATATATATAATTGCAGTTAAACAAGGTATAAATAAAGGTGTAAGGATTTAAGCTTTTAATTCATGCGTAGATCTCTGAAGCAACCTGATTGTAAGTGATTCTTTAATCGCATTCTGCACAGAGAAGTGCAGGAGATGCGTCAAACAGCGGCCGTGTGCAGCTCGTGAGGTAAATTTTAAAAACATAATCGTATGATTCCTGTGTTCGTTCACGCTGAGAGGACCATGCCCAAATATAGTTGAAAAACGGTTTGCACATCTTCACAACCATGTGAAATGCATTTCCGCTGATAACAGCTGTAATAGAAAAATGGGTAGAGGTGCTTATAAACGAGATACGAAGGTCTAAGGTCGCAATATACTGCCTCTACGTATACTGCGTATACTACCTCTACAGGGCCGCGATTCTTCCAAACAATCATCCAGGTCATGTGGCGTA
The DNA here is from genome assembly GCA_014899125.1 of Orchestia grillus. Classification (NCBI taxonomy): domain Eukaryota; kingdom Metazoa; phylum Arthropoda; class Malacostraca; order Amphipoda; family Talitridae; genus Orchestia; species Orchestia grillus. Next base: position 9,328 of record VOMN01108121.1, on the reverse strand, counting down.
GTAGAAAAAACAATCCAAAATTTGGCTGAGTCATTTGCATTGCGTACAAGTTCATTAGAGTCCTAATTATTTCAGTATTTAGTGTCATGAAAGAAAAACTTCAATTTTTTGCTATTTTTCCGTCTAAATTTCATCTCACTACAATGAGTCATCGAACAAAAGTCTCTCTCCGTCCTGACGTACGTTGCGTGTGGTCATCGTTTGTCTGCCCAGTACAATTAAACCAGAGCTCATTCATTTAAGGGAAAACCAAATTTACTAAAAATTGGACGAAAATCAGTAAACGAAAATTTTACTTCGGGTTACAATAACCCGTAGAAATATTCATGCACCACGTGACAGTGTTTGAAATACTGAATTTGTATTAAGTTGTTTTGACTATCAATAAGGCAATGAAATCACGTTATAAGAATCTTTGAGCTTATCTATGTATGATGCTAAATGTTCTTAAATTATTTTAGAATTATTAGATTCAATATTTTACAATTCTAAAGAATATTTATACTAAATTTAGAACAATTCAGCACATTGATCTGCATGAGAATAACTTCATTCTAATTTCCCTTATTAAATAAAACTTTTGTCAATATTCAAAGATTCCCAATGAACTGATAATGCTCACCTTAGAGAAGCACTTATCACTTGTTTTTTACTCTACAACCATGGAATTCTCCTCCAAGTTATTTATGCCCTAACATTCTGTCAACAGGGCCAGCCTTTCTGACGCACGATTGGTAGATACAATTATTTTACCTCTGTTTAAAACGAGTTCGACGTATTTGATTCTCGTTCGATAAATTGCGATATCTTTCGAATCGTTAAGATGTACCACGTAGCTCTAGCAACTCATGCCGCTTCTGCGCTCGCATCACCCCCGCAAGGTCCCGTCGCTTCCGCTCTACACATCCTGATGTGCAGAAATGGAAACTGCCTCACATCTTATCGAGTGTGGGTGTTGCTCCCAAAGAAGATGTCGCTCCTTCCCAAATTTAAAGTTCAGTAAATTAAGAAATAACGGTCACAGAAGCAGGGGAATGGAATGATGGGAAGATGACGTCACGAGTACTTTGCAATCACTTGACACATTTCTTGCTACCTCGACACCAAGTGGGAGTTTTGTGTCCGTCTTACGGTACATGAGAATGAACATTTCGTTATCTAATCGTTTCCGAAGAATTATGTGCTTTAAATTCAGAGCGCGAAAGCGGTTTAGACTATTACGCTATATGCCTGATGGAATGACTCTTTATTCATACAAACTAAAGCCTGTAATATTCGGTAAACGTACACTAATTAACTGTAGATGTCGTAGAAACTGTGCGATACAGGTTCTTCTATTCTCTCTACTATTAGAACATGGCGCACTTCAAGACCCGCCAGTCGCACGCAATTTACACCTTCTGCAATCGTTTTTTCACGTAAACTCTGCTTGAAAAAATCGACGAAGCGTGTAAGAACAACATGTAAACATTGCGTACAGTGACTGTGGTGTCGGCAGTCCACCCACGTTGTGTCTGAATGACATTAACACTGGAACATTTGGCTATCTCGGCCAACGCCATCTGGGGCGCGCCAGCCGATCACCGCAAAACTAAATGAAGATTCCGTCTTTTTTAATGTCATTCTTTCCGATGCCTGCTCATGATAGCCGTGTGTTTGTTGTAGGGAGATCGACGGAGCATCTACACCCGCAGATGCTGTTTTTTATCATTATTTTTTTAGGCGGATCAGCAGAAAATGTCAAACTCTTAGTTAGTCTTAGTCCATGACGATTTTGGAGTAAATTCTGTCACAATTTACCCGATCGGAAAAAAATTATCATTTTATTAGGCTCCATGCAGAGAGGAAAATTACGTTCATTTACAGTACAGTTCCGTGCCCTTGAAAAAACACATACACACCTAATAGTTTAACGACTGATCAGAAATGAATTATTATTTTGAGTCTTTGTAATATTAAGCCGGGCAATCTTGCGTGAGCTAAATTCGAACTAAATGTTTCTTATAACATACGTAGGGGATATAACCTTCTACGTACCACATCAACTTTTCAAACATAGCTTTTCATTGCTGAAGCGAATTGGGAAACTGATAACAACTTAGACAATAGTTCCAAGTTAACCACATGCTTTCCCCATGTAGATCTATACGAAGTAATTGAAATACACAATCTTACAATACGTAATTAAAAGAAGAAGTCAATTTTAACATTTTTTGAACCTCTTTTGATCGAATTACAATTTTTTCCTTCGGAGCCTTGATGACCTTAATTTTCAAATGTCTCTCCCTTTATTTTTTCAAATTTGCACGTGTCGTAGGCACCCAAATTATCCAATGCGAGTGAAAGAAGAAATGTGGCACTCAACTCCCTCTGGAGTTCGTCTCATATATTTTCTACGAGGTTTAAATCTGGAGATTGTGGAAACCATCAAATGTGATTAAATGATCCCTCTGCTCAGTGAGGCCATATACTTCTATCATAGTTACTTGCGATATATGTGTATCATACAAATACTTACCATATACTTGTGTATTGCAATTACTTGCCATATATATGTATCATACAAACACTTACCATACACTTGTGTTCTACAATTCCTTGCCATATGCATGTAACATACAAATACTTACCATATACTTGTATCATAGAATTACTTGCCACATACCTGTCTCATACAAATACCATACACTTGTATCATACAAATTCTTGCCAAATACTTGTAACGTACAATTACTTGCCATATACATGTATCGGACAAATACTATATACTTGTATCATACAAATACCATATTATATTCTTGAATCATACAAATACTTCTAGCGCATCCCTCATTGCAAAACACTAACGCCAGGCATCATACACAGCTTATACCGCACATTCTTCGGTTTGAACCTGAACTAAAGCATCGTACTTTAACATCGAATTTTCTGTTTTCTTTGCTATCATTTCCGATATCTTTCATTATTAAACACATTTTATATAGAACCGACTTTTCTTCAAGTCTACTATTCATCTTTCCTGGAAAATAAGGATAACATTTTTTCAAGTGTCTACAATTTTATTTGAAGACAAAACACATATTTTTATTTCTTCACCCAATGAAAGCTCCATTTCGTTGTTTCTAAAAGAGAGAAGCCCATTTTCAAGTCTGCAATGCATAACATATCCTAATGACACTCTCTATCCGACACACCCAACAAAATTTCCTCATTCAAGTACTCCGAATTTCATCTCATGAAGCCACTCGTACATGCCCCTTTTCACCACTCGTTTGTCAAAAGAGACAAAAGCGTAATCCAACGAATTTGTTAAAAAGCCTCCGCCTGCTAGGTCTCGCAGGGAGGATGACACGAGGCCTGTTGGAGTTAGTGTTAACCAAGGCACAAAATGCCCGACCTGAAGAAGGAAGCCCCCTGAAGTGGGGGTGGGGAGGACGGGGGTCTCCACCCCGGCATGATATCACGCAATTCCCCTAAGAGGGGAAGCATGTCCCGGCAGCCCGCGCTCAGAGCAGCCTATGGACATTACGGGCACACCTCAATATGCTGTAGGCACGGAATCTTCCAGTTCTGCGACATGGTCCAAATGAAAATAAGGTCGGGCCGCGACACTCTTTTGCACGCCGGAGTGTTGCGAAAACGAATCGTGCTTAGTGTTTTTTTCCGAGTTTCTCAATAATAAATTGAAGTTTAACGTCAAGGGAGTTAAGACAGTCGAAAAGAATTCATTGCTTTTCTTACGAAGTCAAAGGTTCTCCCAGTAATTTATACATACTTTTTAATTATGCTACACGTAACTAAAAAATTAAGGTATTAAGCAAAGCTTGAATCAATGGACTGTACAGTTAAGGAACTCTACAGTCCCATGACTTCGACATGACTCCAGAATAAAGAGCAGTTTAGCACTCGATGCCAAATTTGGGTGTCTTCCTAAACTGTCTTCAGACACTGACTGATCTTGTAAAAGGCCCCTAACGTCACCGCCTACTAGCTCGGGTGGACACTGAGACCGTGCTCAGTGCTGAGGAGTTATTCCCCTTAGCACCAAAGTTTACGGTCAGAAGAGAGTCCCAGAAATCGCTTGGTGCAGCAGGCGGAACGGAGCTGCGGAGAGCCTCTCGTTGATCACGGTCGATTAGCGCGACTAGTTACAAACCTCCCACATAAACATGTATGTACGCACACAATTTTGTAATTTCAATGGTGCAAACCTGAAGAATAAACTCATGATTCGATGCGTATTGTTTCTAATTGTGGGCGACCCCACAACAGCACGGTCAAACCAAAAGTCAATCTCGTGCCACCATTACAAGTAGAGTAAGTTCAGGAAATTCCATTTCAAGGGAGAGGTTTTCACGATGTTTTCTACAACCATATTTTCGCTCAGCGATTGATGCATACGGGCTTTTTTTAGAAGTTTAATACCCATTTGGAGTCGAAAAATTCAATCGTAGAACTAATTTTAACACCAAGATATCGCTCAGCCGCTGGTAGCAAGCACTGGTGTGACGAGGATTTTGTCGGAAGAGGAACACAACAAACTGAACATTGCATTCGTAATCATCATAACGCGTTAACTTACGACTTCGTGAACCTTAAAATAGTGAAGTTAGAGCCCCCCGTATAAGCTTTTCCCCGAAACATCCATAATTGCCGAAAATTTTGGCCACTCGAGCATTCTTTTCAATTTTTTCACAAATTTATCGGTGAGGTGTCCAAAAAGTTTGAAGCTCTCTCATGTTTTTTGACGTTCTCGTGAGTTCTAGTGAGCATATGTATCTTCACAATAAAGCGAGCACATGTATCTTCACAATAAAGCGAGCATGTGTATCCTCATGACGTGAAGACCTGTGGTACTGCGACGAGACCAAGACGAGACACATTTTAAGCTTAGGCCGAGACACTTGAGTGCCGCGAGACGCCTGATTTGCAGCGTAGAGCATGTAGAGCTTGCGCGGAGTCGTGCACCTTGCTCACGACCATCGGTGCCCGGTAATATTAGGTCATAATAACGTCCCTCTTTAGCAACATTGGGTAATAATTACGTCGCTATATAGCAAGATTAGGTAATAATAACGTTGCTATATGGCAACATTAGGTTATAACAACATAGCTGCACGACAACATTAGGTAATAATAACATCGCTACACAATAATATTAGGCAATAATAAGTTACATAAATTCAACATTATAATATGTAATAATAAGATTGATACACAATAATATTAAGTAATAATAGCATCGATTCACCATAATATCATGTAATAATAACTGCACTTCACAGAAATATAATATAACAAAACCACCTTAATTCAATATTATTTATATAATAATAATGCTAGTCAATACTTTACATGATAATAACACTGCTGGACAATAATATAATATACACATACGGGCGCAGGGTAGTTAGTTGCATGATATGGACATCACCAGAATAAACAAGGCTGGTGTTACGATGAGAGCTCAGGCCATCGTAGCATTCGAACTGCGGGCCGTTCAACACGTTCTTATTTTCGTATCGAAAGTGTAAAATTTAGCCTAATAACATCAATAAAACTATATTCCCTCTCGTATGATTATGTTATAGATCCTAGTATTAATTGATGTCGTCAATTTTTCTTCGAGTATCTGCAGTGCCAACGTAACAGGTTTTTCTCAAGGTTATTTCTCTATCTATGACTTTCTCAATTTATCTTCAATTCCAAAATAAGGAACTCATACGTTTCGTGATGNTTTATTTTTGCTTTATAGGGGTTTCATTTTTCATTACTTTCAAGTTTATGTGACGTCCATCTATGATTATTTTTCAGACACCTGATTCGTATTACCTTTTTTACTTGAGAAACATCTCGAAAAAATTTCTTGAACGTATATTAATTATAGGTACCGGAAGGAATGATGCACTGTTAATTCACGACTTGAATCTCATTAAAATTGTTCAGTGGTGGCCTTCTTCGTTCTGTGCTGTTCGATGGTTCGCCGTAAATTGTCTGCTGGCGGTTAAGAGTTGTAGCGAACATTTACTAAACATTTAAACTCATTAGTTATACAGAGAAAACATTTATTCTTGCTTACAGAATTAAATTTTCTTTTTAGTATTCAATTTTTCCTCATTTAACGCTTCAAAATCGTAGCATGCTAGTAAAACACACGCGTAGAAGTAAATGAAAAAGCCTGCTCGCGCAGTTGTCCTCAGCTTCCAGTTCTTTTCAAAGTTTCCTCGACGAATATTCTGAAAAGAAGCTGAGCGTCTGCTCATGTGTTTCCAGAACTACATCCAGTGCGCGCGTAGATGCTAGGCTTAAGACAGGCGTAGGTGCAGCTGCATGTATTGGAAGGCCGTGTCTTACAGCTGTCGGGAATGTTCGCTCTCACAGAAGCCGGCGGCCAATCTTGCTAAGAGGAGATCCATGTACTGCGGTCACCGAGTCGCCGCGCGTGGTATAGGACAAACCTGCTGGACTCGGTCAGCTTTACTACCACCGACCAAAGCTGCTGCTGCTGCTCAAAGCACACCCCCAGGGTGGGCCCAAGGGTTTCAGGGGTGCCGAGAGCTCTCACAGATTAAATAAATTCATGTTGAATGGGGCAAGAGGTTATATTTTCCTCGATGCTTGCAATTATGTGAAGGAGATTGAAGTTTAAGATTGTAATTGCATGGCTCTGGGGTTGAGTTTATGGGTTATGCTATTTTATTTCAAATTGACTAATAAAATTTTGCTTCATTGAAATGCACTTTTTGGGAATTTAGACTTAATTTCGAGCACTGTTTTCTGCTGATCCGCGTAATTTCACTAACATAAAAATTTCTATGCTGGCCGTACACGCGATGAGAGCAGAGTGTCATGCTGAGTAATTTGTACTTCCTCTTCATCTTTGATAGAATTTTCACTCGTAAAAAAGGTACCACAAAAATTAAATGAATGAATATAAAATAATTACGAGCATCGCATTCACAATTAGGACACAAAAGTGAAATCGATTTGACATCTTGATCTGAATGGATTTACTCGAATATTGAGTATCTGCAAACTTTTAACTAGTTTTATTAGAAGCTTATTTCCGTCAACGTTAAGCAACACTCGGCTTAAAACTCAAGGAATGTAACGAAAACGAGTAAACTTTTGTAATTTCCAAAATATCGGAAAATGAATTTTAATTGGAAAACAGTCGAAGGAGGCATTCATGTGACTGTACATAAATAAATCTCATCAGACGTCCCGCTGCTAGTTTCAGCCGAAGGATTCAGCTCTGCTTTCCTAAATATGAATTGTGATTTGAAAAATTTAGAATTTATAGTTTGACTTACATTGTGATAAAATTAAAAATCCATCTTTTAAAAAGCACTTCGTTAGGTTTTGATTCCTCAGGACGTCAGCCTATATTTAATTTTAAAATTTACTATCACCCATATTAGCAATATACCTCAAAAACATTTTTATTCAGAGTTTAAGTACTACTACTGGTTCCCTTTAAGAGTCGATAAGGAGAATCCGCTAATGTTTATTAATTAAGCTGCATTTTAAGAAGGTAGCTAAAGAAATGCATCGGAAATAAAGTGTTGTACGGTATCCTACATAGATAATACAGAATGCGCCAGAACTAATTGTTTCTTTTAATTAGGGTACTAAGGCTACCACATCTTAATAGGATACAATATAACTTGGTATCTTATATACTCAACAACGCAAGGGACAGTTACTTCTGAACCCCCTGTACTATGGGATATTTTTGGTTGTCAATATATTTGTACCTGAATCCTTAAGTCATAGTATTTTCGGTTTGGTTTTATATTTACCCTGAGTTGTAAAACCGTCTGTCTTAGGCACGAAGGGTTTCGGTTTTTAATATTTAAAATCAGTGGACACAATTTACTCATAGAGTCAGACGACAGAAAGCCGTCGATGCAGAGCGAGGCTGCGGCCACACGAAGGGAGCATCTTGAACTGGCGCCACGCATTGCTTTTACCGCAAACGAGAACATGACTCGCCACTTTGTAGCACTATTGATCATGGTTGTTGGGGGCAAAATACACCTTCAAAGAGATGGATATGTGCGTGTAGCCTTGGCTTCGCTTATTTATATGAACCAGCTGTAAGTGTGGTGACTGGAGGAAGAAAGACTCCACTGGTCACGCATCCATATATGCACGAACCTGCTATAGATGTGGTGATTGAAGAAAGAAAGACTTCACTTGTCAGATATTTTATTTCAATGGAAAAAGTGTACTCTTCCTGTGGTATGGTGCCTGAACTTGCGTCTGAACCACGCAAACTGAGTTAGTTAAAAATAATTTAAAGAGTTCAGGGTCTGCGGCGCATTAAGCTTTTCTCATCACATTAGGATATCATGAATGAGTCAGCCTATGGTACCGATGTTTTGTTTGCACCTCGTGTCAGAGAGGGATGCTTGGTTTGACCAATCTAGCGAGTTGCAGTGGAAAAAGAATATTTAGGCTGAAAAGGAATAACTAAGTTGCAGCATATAGGAGCATACTAGACAATTTTATCGGCAAGTTCCACTTTTGGCTTCAAACAAGCAAGGTAAAAATCGCACATTTTGCTTCATTTAAAAACAATGTAAAAATCACACATTTTGCTTCATCTAAAAGCAATGCCAAAATCACACGTTTTGCTTTATTTAAAAGAAATGTAAAAATCACACGTTTTGTTTCATTTAAAAACAATTTAAAAATCACACGTTTTGCTTCATTTAAAAGTAATGCCACAATCCCACGTTTTGCGTATCCAGCAGTGGACAACCGAAGCTCAGCGAGTGCTCGCCTCAGCAGTACGGAACCTTGGAGTTGTCAGACATGTTGGAGGTGCAGCTGGTCGCAGTATGTGGCGCGCTTTGTGAACAGTCATCATGTCATAAAATAAATGTGACGACAGGTATCCACTACGTACATGCGCGCTCAGATACTCATTACCCACAACCCACAAATGATAGTGCAATTCAATAACGTTATATTTTTTGTTATTTTAATTAAATCAGATATTAAGTACAGAGTAAACACACATTTCAATAATCTTTCCAACAACTCGGCGAGCACAAACACACAAACACACACACACATACTTCATAGAACTTTATAGGCATACATAACTCTATATTCCGCATTATTCCGCATAGAAAATTGGAATTCATATTTCGAATTCTAGTAAAAATTCGCCCTAGACACCAGTTGATCTTTTTCAGCTGCAATGAAACAGAGAACTGAGTCCAAAACCTGAGCTAGTACTATTTCAACGTAACTAAATACCGAACCCTCCTTACGATCTCATTAATTTACTTCTCTTGCACTCAGCCATCTTCTCTCG
>VOMN01108118.1:0-29168 GCA_014899125.1 Orchestia grillus | reverse complement strand
CCCTATTGCCTATGGCCTATCCTATGCCCCCTGAGGGGTAAAATTCGATGAGTATCAAATAAATATATTAAACAATTTAAATTACGAATTTGGGTTCAGCAACCATTAAAACAACGTTATCAAATACTGAATTGAAGGTGAAAGAAAATCACGTAAATTACCAATTACATACATGATACAAAATGACAACAATTTTTGCTATGTCTCACTAAACGGATTACTGATGGAAGACGAAATTTTCAGAGGTCTTCATTGGTGCTCGGAACAGAATCCAAAAACTCTATACTCAACAGGGTGACTTCAAACTTAATTCAATGCTCTCATGGATGTGTACCGGCCGTCCGACGCTGATGATGACCCTAGCTCGGTATTTTTAGACGCGGCTGTCGATGTGGGCACTGTCTCGCTACGACAGGAACTTAATAACGTGATTAAGAAACTATACCTATTGATAAACTCCAGCCCCGAAAAGGGAAGATTTAGAGGGCCAGCTAGACCAGCTGATGTCGTCAGCTAACAGTGGTCTGGCAGGCCAGCTAACAGTGGTCTGGTAGTCCGACTAACCGTTGTCTGGCAGGCCGCCCAACACTGGACTCCCACGACCATGTACCGTCACAAGTTATCCCATGTCCGACTGTGGAAGCGCCGGGCTGTGTGCCTCTACCTCAAATACGAGTACAGTAATCCGTACAAGTATCTTTCTGAGTACTTGACCGTTCATGTAATCAATGTTCATGTTCATATTGTACAATGGTGTGATTGCATAAAACTTCGTTGTAAATAAAATTGTCACAATAACTTCGATCATCAGCTCAAATGTTTTTCTGTGATAGACGCTAATTTTGTGCAATGTATACTTGTTTAAATTTTATAGCAGATTTAATCTTCAAACAATTTCATTTATTTCTAAAGAGCTTTGCAATTCCAAATGATGGCCAGTGAGTTAGGCTGAAACGTCCAACAGAATTGTAATTCAGCTATTTAAAGCATTAAAAATGTTCATTCCCGTTTAATATAAAAAGTAAAGCAGCGAATGTCTCATAAAATTTAGGATGGTAGGAAAAGTTTTTAAACAGAATTGCAAAGTGAACGCTAATATTCAATTTCTAAAGATTTTCTTCGTGAAAACCCAAGTTAAAATTGATACTATCCAAGAAAACTACCATCAACTGATCTTTTTGCTTATGAAATGCGAAGTCCTAACGAGACCCTTGTATAACGCAGCCGAGAACAACATAATACGCCAAAAAAGTCACGTCTTACTCCCCGATTGGCCACACACGTGCGGCGCAATTTTAATGCGTGAACATAAATCGGGGTCATGTGTCGTTACCCAGTGCTCGTGTCGTAGAGACGACGAGATTAGTATGTCTAGAGGGAGCCTCGAGGCAATGAGGTTTAATAATCTATGCCTCCTCTGCTGTAGATGAATTACTCTCTGAAATTCATGTGGCAAGCAGCAATTTTCTTTCCATAAAGTCCCGACTGGAGAGCAAACAGAAATTACTTTGAGTTAGGGCCGGATTTTGTTCCATAGTGAACAGGAACATAAATCTTTTTCAAAGCTATCGCATTCGTGGGTGATGGTACGTCGTTCCTATATGTCTACGCTTCACAGCAGCTAGTGGAACGCGCATTAATGAAAAGTATAAAACTCTACTATTTGTAAGAAATTTCACAACAAGTCAAGAAATACTGAAGAACTATGGTACCAGAAGTAAATCAATTACTCACTAAGAATATTCAATAAAATAATTCATATCTCAGACAGCCTCTCCTTTTTTATTTGACGTCGACATCTCTAAGCACTTCGTTTGTTTATGTTACAAAGAAGGTGGAATTATTAATTCAACTTCGTTCGATGTTTTTTCCACTGAGGTGTTTCTTGTTTCTTCTCTCTGCCTAGCACCCAATAAAAATATGAGGCTTGCAGGCAAAATTGAGCGGCTCACATGTGTGATATGAATGAATCTCACCTGCAGGTCCCTACCCGTTTCTTCACTCCCTTTCATACATTTGGAGTAATAAAAAACGTTTCTCTGTAGGTTAGCTAGATTCCTTGAGAAGGTTCGAAACATTTCGTAAGATCAACATAGATTCCGTTCGGGAACATATATGACTATGGAAACTTTCCATTTACATGGTAACCTATATCGCTTTTTCATTTTAAAAACAATACAATGTGTCCTTCTTATCTTTAAGAAAGGGAAATTCGACTAAATTGACCACACTATTTTCTGAAAAAATATATGGAGCCAGAGGCATTGTTTACAAAGTTCTAAAATCACGTATGCTGATAAGAAACATTATGCAACTGTCAATAACTCTAAATTTTCTTACAAAACAATCGCTGCCAAGGTTCCTTATGTTTTATTTGTAGGTCCTGTTTCACGTGTGCTAATAATGCTTCTTCTTGCTAGCTGGCAAAATACAAATATTTGGCGGGTGATGGAGTTATTTTTGTTACATAAATAGTTTTGGATGGAGCATTCACCGGAGTACCTCAGTTCCTCCATGATGTATCCTCAAGAACGGAAAACCAACAATGCATTCGTAAATAAGATCAAATTAAAGTTTTTTAACGATCACACCTATGTGTTCTTTAATAAAATAATTTCTGATGGTACTATTCTTGAAAGATTGACTGATTTGGAATACTTACAAACGTTTTTTGCCAGCAAGATTTCCTCGCTAAGCTCATTGGAATCGTGTGGAAGGATAAGTAAGGCGATTGGTATATACTCGTATTTACGGTTTGAAGGGCAACCTTCCACAGTAAATGTTGAGAACGCATTTTTTAAGAGATACTTGTTTTATACGCTAATACAGGCTTTTCTAGGAAGATGGTAACAACGATGTGGTTCTCGGGGGGTGCTTGTGAAAATAAAATACTGAAATCAAGTTGAACAAATCTCCACATACGATGTTCAACGCATAATCAAGTATCAGTAATACTTCACACCCACAAAATAGTCTGTCATGTAAAAGTGAACGTCCTTTAAGTTGAAGATGCGTGCGGGTTTCACCCATTACAAATAATTTTCAGAGTACTCAAACGTTACAAGAGTGTGCTTTATAAGCGCTCTTTGAATGAGCTACCGTTTGTATGAACAGTATTTTCTTGCTTCAATTTACACCCGATGCGAATGAATTCAAAGAAATATAGGCCTTTTTCCAATGAAGAAAATATTTTACTGGTTCTTCTGATACATTGAAAATGTAGCCGCCCACTTACATGCCAAGGAAAAAAACTGAATGACCTCATTCTTAGCTGGCATTAATCTTGTCGCTCAGCTCATGATTGCCGTCACTCATAAATTTTGCGTGCTACCAATGCTGCGGGACTTACTTGTACTTGTAACTTTTAAGCTTCTACTTCTGCCAGGCACGCTATTGACTGCCCTATATTGTGATCCTCCCCGGTCCTAAAAGTAGAAATGCAGAAAGAAATGGGGAGGCATTATTTCAAGCGGATTTCTTGCTAAGCGTTTGTTCTCCCGAACTGCCCGTGGCAGAAGCATAAAACCACGGAGAAAATGGTGCAATAAAATTTTCATTGAGTTCAATGCATGAGGAAGAACGAGAGCGCAGCTCATACAGCACTTCAGGAGGGGATCACTGAGGAGTGTCGTCCTTGTTATATGGTCTGGCCAGGAACTGCGTCCTCTTATTTTTATTACCGCATGCGATAGCGTTAACACTCGTCAAATGGTCGTGTAACTCAAATCGAATACCGCCATGTGAAATTGTACATATGAGTCTAATTTTCAGCCTGGAATCTTTCAGTCTTTAAGTAAATGATATGCAGTGCGTAACCTCTGAAAATATCAACGGTACTGTTTTGTTATTTCACATTTTGTAGTAGTCCAGTAATAATGAATATGTAGAGGCAATTCGCAATTCGATAATAAACTGTAAGCTAGTCGCCTGGGTACAACACTACGAAGACGCTAAACAATGTTGCATGAAATTAAAATAAGCGAAGTTGTAACGCATAATCAGCCGATTCTACAGGACGCTAAGAAATAAACAGTATACATGTCTAGGACTTTCCTCCGTATGTTATACAAACTATTTACATCGCGAAAATACATGTTGCCAACAAGTGATTCAATGATGACCTACAATTTGAGTTCAGCGCGTGACAAGATAATTTATTCAAGGTAAAATCGACCAGCAGCCTCACTCATGCTACCCTCACGTGTGGTTCAACGAGAATGCGTAGTTTATTACCAGTATATAATAATGTACGAATATAATAAGATCAATGCCCTTGTGAAATATTGTACGAGAGGTTATGTAAAAAAAAATGGTGCAACTATAGAAGGTTACAGAATTAACTGATGACTAGATTCAAGTTCCATTTTGATTAAAATGAAAAATCAAGAAACTTTTGAACATTTTAATGTAACAAAACTTATAACCTACGTCGACTAAAAATTTTCTTCAATGTTCGAGCTTAAATATTGAGTACAATAATCAAAGTCAAGCTCTATTAAAACGAATGGAGAATCCAGGTCAGTCAACAGCTCGTTAAAAGTTTGCTAGTGCGTAACCATTATCAAGATCAAGCAACTCATCAGGGGAGTGATGATTATTTACATATGTCACGAAGCATATTGAGCAAGGCCACTAATCCTAGTAATAAGTAAATAAATGCATCTTCTGGCGTATGGTCACACACTAGAGAACAGCAACAGTTCAGAATAAATATCGCTACACTGAATACCACTCATACGACGGTGTCACTGACGCTGAATGGGCCGTCGAGTTGCAACAGTAGACGCGCAAGTTCCCTGAGGGGCACAGGCATAACGCAGGGCATGCACACCCGGGTGTGTCGCCGCCAGGCCGATAGCAGTGAATGAACAGCTCCCTCTTGATGCCAGCGGCAGGAGAGCAATAAACTTAGAGAAGCTAAACCTTGGAGAATTTCGAAGAATGGGTCATTTGAACTATTGAGGCGAGTCTCGCGCAAAAAACGCTCTTCATGAATGAATAATCCAACTCGTTTATTACTTAGTTACAGCTATATAAGGATAGAAACATAGATAAAATAATCATTTCCCAGTTCACCAGCTCGAATGCGATGCACAATACTAAGAAAACTACGATAAGAATTATTTTTTCTCAGAAGTAATTTAATAAATCTTAACATTTCATTTGTTGTCAGGATTGGTAGAATTGAGGTGTAAAAAATAATAGGAAAATACCACTATCAGGAAGTAATTTCAGGACTAAAAGAACCAAACATCGTGCTGCCCTAATTCCCACTAGTGCCAACAGGATAATACTCTTAAGGGGTAAAAACACAAGTAGATAAACACACCTTTCTTAACCGACCAGGCCATAGGAACTAGAACTGTAAGGGTACATTGCAACGAACAAGAGCCGCTGGTGTACTCTATCGCGTACAAGAGCTGTTTTGCTGTGCGTACTGTGGTTGCGCACCCACCCATCGACGGAGATAAGATGAAAAACAGCATGATGTAGAGTCAGCCAGGCATAGAGTTCGCTGGCAGAGCATCAGCAGAAGCGGCTAAATTTAAAACATCGCTACACCACACACGGATACACTTAGAAATTGGCCCCTACTGTACCGATAAATTGCGTGCCTGACAACTGCAACAAAATTAAACCAGCTCACATCACCTTGAGCTCCTTGCAACTGTAAGGAAAAACTCAGCATATTAATAGAACAGAGTTGCGACCACAATGATAGGAAAATATTCCAAGTAAATGCATACAAAAAGCGTAGTTGTTTAATTAAAAGAAAAGATCAAATGAAACTTAACGTGATAAAGTTAACTTAATAGAGTGAAACGCGCGCTCACTAATTGTTTTTGTCTGGGAAACTAAAAGCCTTGAAGCGCGGTGCAAGACGTACGATTCTTTTCTTAATTGAAAAATCAACCGACGGCCCATATTAATTTGCAGTTTCTCGGGACATAAAAGTTGTAGCTGCATGAAACGGGAATGAAATGAACTGTGAATTTGGCCAATAATTCAGATGAAGTAAAACTAATTTACACATAAGAAAGCACTGCTCATTGTCTGTTTGCCTCGAAAAAAATGGTCCTTATTTGTTTCGCCTCACCGAAGTACAAGCTTGACGACAATCGAGAGCTTCAGTTGCTGTTGATTTAATTCGGCAGAACGCAATGTAGGGCAGTCAACTGAACAGCTCACGCCACACAAAGCTGGCATGCAGTTCGGGATGTAAGCCATACAGAGACTTGACTATGAACCCGTAAAGCCTGATATTTGAACATGAACATCACATAACTGAGTTCAAAGAGTTTTACAGCCCAGTGAACAAGAGTGGTGATACGATGGGAATGACTCAAAGCATAAATTGAATTCACAAACCTTTGAAATACTAGTTTGTGCAGTCAAAGAAATAAACGAAAGCTTGAAAATGACTAAAAACCTCAACTGAATTTACAAACGCTTCAAAACCCAGATTCCAATGCACAACACCTTCCCTTTAATTCAAGCGTGGGTTCATCACGCCTCCTGATTTCTAAATGATGATGTGGAGCCGAGTGCACACCTGCAGCTCTGTGATGCTCTCACCTGTCACACGCGAGCTCTGCATGATCCTCGCGACTCCAATGTTTTCACAGAAAAGCACGCACTTCTTCGATAACCAGTTCAGTGAAAGATATACAGGGTGGCCCAAAAGCAAGGTACCCTCCCTGATATCGGTAGCACTAATACGGTAACAAATGTTTAGGACACAATTTAATGAAAGAGTACCTTACTTCTGGGCCACCCTGTACAAGCGGATGGCGTTGATGAGCAAGGATAGTGTTGTTCTAAATATATTAGCGTAATTCATTCCTCAATTTTAAATGTAAGCTTTCACGCTAGGTTACAAATGAAGAATTGTTTATAGTTCTTCATTATGATCGAGCATGTTATTTTTCAAATGCTTCAAACCGACGTGAGAAAAAATTTCACCCCAGACGAACGCAGTCGTTGAGCGATGACAACAATGAGCAACTCAAGACAAAGACGGAATGACGGTGACGATGTGTGAGGACTACCAGTTTGTGAAGTGTCGAGGAATTATACGTCATCTGGGCTCGAAGTTATAAAATTACTTCTGAAGAACAGGAATAAAAATTCAGCGTGAAAATTTAACTCCAAGAAAAACTTGATACGGAAACAATACGGATATCTTCGTGCGAAGCGATCTGCAGTAATCGATCATGGATCTCTTCATGGTTCTGAAAGTCAATTTGAAAATTTATATGGCTATTCATGAATTAAGTAAGAAAAAATTCGTCAGAGACAACGTCGATACAGTTTTTTACGCAGAGACGTGATATTCTAATATTTCTAGATCAGTTTTAGAACACTGAACATAATTCGTCAGTACTAACCAGTACATTGATTTGTTTGAAGGAGATCGATTTTATAACGAAGGATGTAAGAAATAAGCGCCAAGACATGAACAAAATGCATGTGATGTATTGGACATGAGCTAGAAAGATTACTTACACGATGCTTCATTACGATTTTAAAATTGAATGTGATTTTGGGTAAGAACTTTCCTGTAATATTCCTTCATTTCAATGATGAAAACTTTATATTTCATTGCTCACTGATAATTGTGCTCCTTATCTGAATCAGTCCTCGCATGCAAGAGTTGAAATAAATGTAATTTCACTCATCTGAAACCACAAGTTTATGAGGCACAGAAAAGTAGCAATATGTAAGCACACCAGACAGTTAATGGGGTCAGATTTATTTCCGAAAGCCTCGCGGCTTTCCACTTTATGTTACTCGATGGACGAAACGATGTCAATAGGTATAATTAGACCCTAAGAAAACGTGAAATCACATCTAATAATATCTGCTAGTCAATCCCATTACTTGCAGACGTAATTAGCCCGTGATAGAAGTGCTCATTGTTATTTTAAAAGGCTGAAAATAAAGAGCTGCTAGACTTGTTTGTTATCGCGCCAATATTTCGGCAGAAACGCCTAGAATCGCCACGCGACTCAAATAAAAGACGAGTTTCGTGATATTACAAATGAACTGTACCGCGATAATAAAACTAGCTATAAAGTTTTGTCGCACGTATGTTACTCACAACATTGGCTGGCGTAATTCGAAGGATAAATAAAATATTAACGTGCGTCGTTCAAGTCCACGAGAAGCAGGTACGCCATTCGGAGAAGAAAATTACCTAACAATCACTGTCAGCGGTAATGACCACTTCTGACAGCAAACAAATAATCCCCAAAAAATATCTGATAAAAGAAAGCGACTGCAAGTATCCATCAAGTTGAGGTCTATGCTTATTCAATGAAAATATATGAGAAAAATTCCAACTTTTTAGCATTTACTTAGTTCTTTTATTAGATTAAATTTATATTTCTCAGCAGTCGTTGGCGAATCATACCTAAGTTCTTCCTTGCAGTGCTAGTGAGCTAGAAAAATCGATACGTTTCGAAAATTTATTTAGATTGGCATTTCGAAAGTTGATTTAAATTAAAGATATAAATGTTATGTAGTCTAATTTTGTCAGTTCACTACGTCAATGATTAGCATCGCTAGAACTCGCATCATTCTGTAGCCTAATTTAATCCTGATTTTCTCTGTGTGTCAGTCAAATTAACTCACGTACACTTACGACCTGTCGTGCCATTCATTTGAAGTTGTGACTTTTTGACACTGACGAGTTAGTTCTAAGCAGGCACATTTTACAACTGCTGACAGTGTCGGAAGAATACTAGTTTTTCTAAAATAGTTAACTCTCCTTCGAAACGTCACATCAAGATTGTAAACGATAAAAAACGGGGGAAGATTGAGACAATATTTCAGGGTTAGGAGAGTGAAAACTAGTCCTTGTGAAAGGAAAGAAGTTCGTGCCCACGCAAAATACGCCAACTACGACACAGGAAGTAAAAACGTGCGCCGAACTTTCCTACCAAATGGTCTTATTTTCTCAGAAAGAATCGGAAATCAGGCGGAAATTTTTCCTCATGCTGAGGAAAAATTTTATGTCTCATGCACTGTGATGTGAGAGTGTTCAGAAGGATGAAGGTTCAAAAATCTAAGCCTTTTTCGAATCGCAACGGGCCTGTAGCACGATCGGTCTCGTTCAGATCATGGTAGATGAATGAGTGTAATTTTGCATGCTTAAGTTATGCATTCAGTATTGCATTGATGACACGTTTAGCCTCTTTTATCGTTTTTCAAATTCCTCTGAAAGTCCAGATCATGCAATAACCGTAAATACATCTCAAAAATATCCTTGTTGTTCAGATGAGCATCGATAAAAAAACGAAAATCAATATCAAATCGCATTCGCAGATACCCCTCCAAAATATCATTGAATTAATAGGAAGCCCGTGAAAATCAATTTTATTCCTTAACAATGCTAGGGATCAGTGCATAGAGAAAGGAAAGGACGTAAGTGGCAACCGAACTCTCACCACCGAGTTTCTTTCAGGGAGAACCTAATCATGAGAAAGCTTCGCTTCAAAGGATCTAAAACGAAGATACGGCACACTGGCAGTCCACTGAATTTCTGCAGAAAATTGGCGCAACGTTTTTCCCCACAGTTTTGCAATTAAATTTTGGAATAAAGATAAGGCCTGTATTCAACAACACTGAAGATAGCTTCAAATATTGAATACCAAATCCTTAATGAAAACTGGTTCGTGAAGCTTCAAAGACTTGAATTTAGCGGTTGGTGAAAGTAAGTTCTAAAAAGATGAGATTTTTGGAAATATGCTATTGTATTTAAGTTGTTGCTTAGAAACATTCAGTACACCTGATTCATATACAACATGTACTTTGAAATTAGTTTTCCAATTCATCAAAAAATTAGAGGTAGTGATTCAATATGCATCAGAAACGCAGTAACATTATTTGCATCGCCGTGTTCATTTTTTCTTTGATAAGTTTCCACACAAATGTACTACAAATGTGATGCATAACCTTCACGTATTCTAGCCCATGACCAGGTTTCCATGAATATGAACATTTTCCCGAATGAGACTTGGGGTTAGCGTGCGGTGGCGAAGCTGAGGCGTCGATACTTTATATTCGTGGGCAGCACGCGCTAGGTGAGCGAGCGACGTACGACTGGTGTGGACGACGTACGTCTGGTGTGAACGACGTACGTCTGGTGTGGACGACGTACGTCTGGTGTGAACGACGTACGTCTGGTGTGAACGACGTACGTCTGGTGTGAGCGACGTACGTCTGGTGTGAGCGATCTAAGGCGCTTCAAGTAAAATGTACATCTTTGGTTACGATGCAATGCATTAAAATTTTGCTCAAAATCCATTGATAATATGAGTTAATATTCCACTAACAAAGTTCTGAAAACTTGAGATGTTTTGTTACCGTGTAGCATACTTAAGGGATACGGGAGATTATACGCATATGCGTGAAAAATATTCCCTTAGGAATGAAATATTAAATATAAAAAAGTTGATATTTACTAGTTTAGAAAAATACCTCATAGAATTTGGTTTCAAAAGAAAATGAAACATTTATCAACATTGTTCCTACACGTGATTCGTATAAACTAATCAATTAGAATCAGGAATTAAATATAAGTTCTCTTACTTCATTTTAACAATATCCTAGTTGTTCAACAAAATAAGCAAAGGTAGGAAATTGAAGTTAATATCAAAAATCATTCGCAGATACTTTTCTAAAATTTCATTCAAGTAATAGGGGCACCCCTAAAAATCAATTTTATTCCTTAGCCATACAAGTAGTTTTCCGAAAAAAATTATTATCAATACAGTAAACATCAACCTCGAATATGAACTCAATCGTAGTCATATGTAAATGCATATTTTAAGAGGGAACACAAAAATGTAGATTCAAGTTTTCATTTCAAACGGACAATATTAAAATGAAAATCATGAATAATATCACTTAGAGGAATGTAGAACCAGAGAAAAATTCCATGGATCCAGTTCCAGAATCATGATTTTGTAGAACCTTAGTTCCGGCTCCTGCTACACCTAGGTTTTCATATAGGACAAAAATTTTACTATTTGTACATTACCCAAAGAATTAAACGTTGGCACATATATACCTAGTTAGAAATTGTGTTCGGCATCGAGGGCGATCACAGCAGTACAGGCCGCGACAGGACATCGCTCCAGCAATTCAATGGCAGGCAGAGTGTTTCCTGTGGCTCCGCAGGACTGTGCAAATTCACAACAAGCAAAATATTGATACATGCGGCATTCGGCATCTACTTCTTGCATGATTTAATTACTACCAGAAAAGAAAATCAAAGTTTTAACACTTCATTTTTCATATAGCTGATAGATATTGAAAAAATGTTGAGCGTTTAAGCATTCTCAAAATTCGTGGTTCCGGCTCCGCGGCTCCAACCGAGCGAAAATGTCGGCTCTGGTTTCGGCTCGGTAGCTCCGTATCCGTGGTCCTATTCGCACGTATAGGCACTTGAATTGGGGTACATAGTGGATAGAAAGGTTTAAAGTTTCGCTTACGAAACCGGTGAGATGGAGAAAATCATAAGTTATGTACGCTCTTTTACTCGGCATAACACGGCCAGATATTGTCTCTATGTACGAATAACATGAAATAAAGTCAGTTTATTGCTGAAAAAAATAAAACATTTTCTGCTGTGATATTAATGCGCGAAATGTTCAAGTGGATGAAGAAACTACTACGTGCTTCAAATTAGTAAACACAGAAAGTTAGTGTTATTCTGAATGGATACAAATGAAAGTCTTCTCGTGAAAAGAACTTTTAATAAAAGTTTGTCCAACTGAGTTTCTACAATACAACCACCAGGACGCCCGTCCAATATTAGCGTTGAAAGAAGCGCAATTACGTGCGCAGCCAGATGAGAAGTCCAGGAGTTTTACTGCTTTTTCAAAAGCTTAAGTAAACTCGCTGTCTGGATGAAATATTGAATTCATTTGTGGCGTTTCGTGATGTGCACGATGCATAAGGTATCGGGTGATATGATGTTATCAGTTATGAATTTCTTCAATTAAATCAGTATATTTTTGTTTCGTGTTGGTATCCTATATAGGCAAGATGATAACTGAAATAAAGCAAAAAACGTAGTTACTGTAGCCACATGCGTGTTAAGAACAAGTGATAAAATTTACCAAGTTTTCAACTTTGCCAAATGCTTTATACAGAAAATTATGGTGTGAGCGTAACGATTTTTCGGTGACGAACGATATTTCAAGTAGTTCAAGACGAAGGAAGAACCGTGGCAGACGTACAGAAACTGTAAGAAAATCCCAGTTCGTCGAACAAGTTCAGAACATTTTAGACAATAACCCTTCCAGATCAATGAGGGCCCTCAACTGAGACCATCCTGTCTTCGAGTGGGTTTTATTAGGGCTGTGTCGCATGAGGACACTCGGCACAAGTCGCAAATCCTAAGATGTCACTTTATGTCTCCAATGGCACAGGAAACACGTCTGACTCGTGCTCTGTGATAACCTGATGATACAAAACATACTCATATATTCGGCAGGTTATGATTTTTCTTAGAGCTATAACGGTTGATCATCAAACTCCCCACGATTTGAATCAACAAAATACCTCCGTAAGTAGCGCTGTTGAAAAAGAACCCAACAAACGTATAACCTTATAAAAACGCGGCTTCACTGAAGGCTGCTGCTGTTGAGGTGTTGACCAAGCCCGATAAAATCACTTTGTGCAGACGCGATAACGATTTCGGTCACGTCTTGAGGCAGTTATCCGGGCTTAAGACGCGTTCATGACACAAATAAATTAGGTTACGGCGATTTTATACACGCTTTTCATTGGAGTATGCAAGAGTTATGTTTAAATTTTATCATTTGATTACGCACTCCTCTCACTAGGTGTTCTTATCAACCCTCTAACTTTGTAAATCACCTTCCGTATGGAGAATAAATCATGTTTCCCAAGAAATACATGGAAGTGATAAATTTTTATCATTAACTTAATAATTATAATAACTTATTCACTTAAGAGTCGAGCCAACTGAACTTTACGTCTCAGAAGCGAATGCAGGCCAGAATCAGAAATTTTAATTTATAACTGCATCATGACAATCACGAACATCGTTTCATGCGGCCAGTAATCAATAAGAGACTAAAAACTATGACGAAGAGGTCATCTACAGTGTGACTTACGTTAATAGTCCAGGTAATTTGCTTCGATGAAACACTTTTTTCCGGCGCCAATTAATCAGATCAAGAGAATAAATATACAGAGGATATGATAACGTTTGTTTACATTCCAAATTCGATTTCATGGCAAAAGTGGCACTTGATTTAGCCATTATGAAACGTACTAAAGATCGCTGAAACAGTGACAATCATCAAGGAAACTACCGAAAAATCATCTCCTGCTACAAAGGCTACTGTTTTAGGTCGCCATGTTAAGACAGCCCAAAATTTTTTGAAGGATTATTCACCTATGAAGAAGTGTTCTGATAAAGTCAAAATAAAGGCTTCGATCACTCTAGATGTGCTAAAAATTAAGTAGCGGCTTGTAAAATATTTGGAATGTGTAAATAAATGCATTCTTACACATGCTGGCGTCGAAAACGCGTCAAAATCGGCTCGAAACCGTGTTCTTGGTTCCATGGCAATGGTTTAGATCTCTCGAAAAAACTCCATTGGCTTCAATATACTTTATGATGAGACTTCAGTGGGGAGAGGCTTATATGAAGCAAGACATGAAGTACACGCTGTTCACAGATGAGACAAGAGCTACTCTGGATGGACCCTATGCCTGGTCCAAAGGCTGGATTGGATGGACCTGCATGTTGCCAAGAGATATCACCGTTTACAGTGCCATCGGGTGGGGTGTAATGTTGTGTGCTGGAATAATAGACGACTATCATATTGGTCTTGTAATGGTTCCCGACCAATGGTGTTGAAGTTAATTCTACTTCTTCTTGTAAACATTGGAGTGAAGGTCTACTACCTTAGCTTTAAAAGCAGCCTCAGCCTCTTCGAAAAAAGGAGCCTCCTTCATGCAAGATAACGCGCCTTCACATTCTGCCAAAACAACCAAACCAAATCTGTCCTCATTGGTATTGTAGGACAATAAATTGACGGTGTGGCCACAAAATTTGACAGATTTTAACTCAATTGATAATTTGTGATCCATCGTAAAACGGGATTTATGAAGATGGTCGGCAGTATACTTCTGAACAAGAATTATGGAATGCTATAAAAGTTACATCGAGATCAGTGCCAACTGCTACAATACAGACTCTGACGAATTCAACAAACGGTCGTGTTTTTGAGGTCATAAAGTGCAAAGGATATTACATCAAAAAATAACATTCATGTTCAGTAACATTTGTTAAATTTCAATTTCAATTGTTTTAGATTTGGATGAATAGAAATGTTCAAGTTCAGATGAGTTTTTTTTTATTACTTTATCCATACTTTAAATCATGCTGAACTAATATCGTGAGTCGCTAACAACAGGAAATTTGAAGAAAAACATTGTGTCTTTCAATATTTATTGGTAACAATACACCTAACCATCTGAAAACTCCCATGGATGAATATCCATAAAAAATACCTCATACTGTTCAATGTGAAAGTATTTTAAGCAGCATTAGAGCAGACTATCACCATGAGTCACACAGTATAAGTTTCCCGTGAATTTCCACAGATAAACCAAAAAGCAGGTTTCGTCCGCATTCGACCCTTTGCTTGCTGATTGTAATCTCAGCGTCAAGTCGGTGAGGGCTTCCACTGCGGGGCAGAATGTGGCAGTTTAGACTCACTTGACTACTGTGGAAAAATGTTGGGTTAAATAGGAAAATCAAGGGTAAACAGAAGCATTCGTTGAACCGAATATTATGATATGAAAACTAATGAGTACGAGTTTGCATTTACTCTCCTACTAAGTTGTACCAAGTGACATGTAATACGTCTGACATGCAGTCATTTGCACGAGCAGCCAACAGCAAGTGTTTGGTGATCTTAAAAATATTTCAAGGGAATTAATCATTTTTTCCGTAAACTATTTTCCCCGTTGTATCTAAGTTTCAGGAGCCAAGAGTTCGTGAAATTTATATTTTACGTATCCTACGTACCAGTACGATAGCATGCTCTCACGCCCTCAAGTACTTAAAAAAACAGTGAGACAAATTCAGGCTTGTGATGTAAAACATGTTTTCGAAAATTCTATGCATGCATGAAAAATATTGAAGATATAGGAAAGAATAAGAGCATTTGAGTGGCATCGAAGCTCGAACTTACAGGACTGCAAGTGATTTCGGCGCTCATCTCTTCTAAAAATTTTAATTTGAAAAATCAAGTGACCCAAAATACACGAGAAGGACCGCACGACGACGCGGACTACACTTTCCTGGTTTGGTAATTGATTTTCATCTCTCGAACTGGGTGATTTGAAAAAATGTTGAGACTATGGGATGAATTCGCTCTACAAGCAGTAAGGCCCCAGCAATTCGACAACAAGCGTCAAATTTAACCTTGAAAACTGGCCGAAAGAGCGATGTGTACCTCACACGCCACGACAAACATTCGCTGCAGTTAGCTTGCTCTGCGTTACGCTAGTCTGACGTAGAGTCCAAACTTTCATGGGGTTTGCTTGGCAGGTTGGCCCCGGTTGCAGCTAATCCCTGCCTCACTCTTGCTCTCATTGCTATTTTAAGCTATAAAATTGACATATGGGTCTTTTAAAGGTTCTTCGCGCAGCTCGATGGGTGCACGGTAGGCAGAGCAGCTACTCAGGTCGGCATGAGGCTGATATTTACAAGCTTGAGTGAGAGAATGACCCTCTTGGTCCTTCACCGCAAAGCAGTCGAATAGCTCACTCTTTGCTCATAAAATCTCATAACGTCATTTTCAACAGATTAACAATTAACTGAAACAAATATAATTCTGAATCTAATTTTAAGGGAATAAAATCGACTATGGTTTATTCTTTGAATCTCGGAGATTGAACCTATTCCTCTTTGTAATCCCTCTTGATGTACAAGAGAATGATCAGCTAAGTATTATCTAAATTGAGACATGAAAAGTGGTGCTACGGCACGCATTCATTCCACATTTACCTATAAATGACATTTTACCACGAGACGCAGTAGGTGAATTAAAGCTGTGAACGTTTACAGCGTTAATCATACATTTCTAAATTTAAGTTAACGTTCGTTGCAGTATGAGTAATCGAGAAAAAATGGGGCATATTCTCCAGCAATTCATTTGTTTTTTAATATTCAGAGTGGATGTACAAAAGTTAAAAAGTCGTATCAGTATACTCAAAAATAAGAAATGTAGTGGGATGCAAAAATAATAGTAGCAAGTGCCTCATAATGAGAACAGTAAATCTCTTATGAGACCGATCGATAGAAATTTTTAGCTACTCATCTGGAACAAAAGCCTGAATAGAAATAATTCAAAACTTACATTTAAAACTGCGTGAAAAGTTGACTTTCAGTTACGGATTAGCGTTCTACGCCATCGAGTAGAAGCAGAGCTAAAATATCGAAGAAAACTCTGCTTCTATAACTGGTATAAAAAAAATGCGAGAGTAACACAGGCACTTCGGAAGTATTCAATATCGTTCAGGGAAGATAATATCATATTAATGAGACAACATTTCCGTCCGATTGATTTGTGTATTAGACAAACTGAAAAAGGTTTTTATCTGCAGCTGGAGCATGAAAGCAGACGCGCGTTTTTCGTCATCAAATGCGAATATCCCAATTACTTGCTCTGGAGTTCAAACGCATGGAAAATAAAATTGAATATATAATTAGCGATACCTCAAGCACACATTTTACCTTAGATAATTATTCATTGGTTGACGGGATTCCAAGGATCAGGGTATAAATTCATTTGCATGCAGAAGAATACATCGATCGCACGCCTCGAATTGTGCTGTACGCAGAATGCATCGTGAACTCAGGGACAAAATGCTACGAACAAAGTTTAGGTTCCAGGAAAATCAGGTTGGGACCATTTGTGAAGCAAATGGCTATTTGTCACATTCGTACTGGAAAATACATTTCGTTAAATCCACAAAAGAAACGAAATTTGAACAGATTTTTAAAGTGTGCGAAACGATTTTCAGTGGAATAACACTGTCTTTCTTTTTCCTGACACATCGATTCGGGGCATATGAAAAATACTTAGGAAACTGACAGAAATATCTGATTACGACGTTTAAAATAACTTGTTTTCATGATGTTCCAAAAAAATTTGGGTTAGTCAATGCTCAGGTTTTGTTAACACATTGGTAATGGTTTACAAAGGTAAGTCACAAAGAAAGCGTCGAGATTTTCAAATACCTATTCGTCAGTAAGTATTCACGGAGATGACCTCAGGTTGATCTCAATTTAAACAATACTTTACCTACTTTTGAAATTCATCAATTTTGTCTTTGCGTAAATAATTGAGGTACAGCTACACAAAAAGAAGCTTTGATTTTAACCCATTGTGCCAGAAAACCCCAATAATTTAATTGAAATCATAAGGAATTTTAAACAATAATATTGTACCTCTGTTCAAACTTTGATTCATCACAATGTGGTGGATGGAAGACGGAGCTCCATGACACAGAACTATTTGCTACTAGAACAGCTTAAACAAAGTCTTGGAGCGAGCGTGTCAGTCGAGTTGGGCAAAGGATGGAGGGGCCACCGCGCTGTCCCCATCTGACTCTACGTGATTTTTTTTGCTAAAAAGTAAAGCCTACGAAAAATCTTCAATTGACTTGCACGATTTACGTGACCGTTTACCCTAAATGTAAGCGTGCCTAAAAATAACCCAGATATTATTCAAAATTAATTAGGGAAATGGGAGTGCGATGACAGAAATATCTTGAAAACAACGGCGGTCATTTGTTGAATTAGATGAATAACTAAGTGCTAAAAAGTTTGTTACATCATTAACAAATACTTTATTTCAAAATCTGCAATACACATCATTCTCCTTTTTAGAATTCTCAGTGATATTTTAGCAAATAAACTTAGTGCTGTTTAGCGGCCCCTGGGACAATGAGCAAAATAAACACCATTACTTTTTGAGTACATGTACCTAAACCCCTTCTGTGAACCAATACATCTTTCTACTGGTAATGGTAGACAAATTAATGTTAACAGTGAGACAAAAGCGACGTCTCTTCCGTTGATAATTCCTGACAAATCAGTTTTTGAAAATCTCAACACTTTTTTGTGACCCGCAGAGTATATCTTTCGAAATACCCCTAAAAATTAGCAATGAGGGCTCAAAATTACATGAAGCGTTTTAATATGATTGAAGACGCGTGTATGAGAGCAGAGAATTTCTTACAATGTAATGGACCCTGATGGCTTCCGACTCATATGCGTGTACACACAATAAACACGCTATGTACGCCCTCGTTTGCCATGCATTTGGGGACCAGCTGGTAATAGTGAACTTAATACCTCACCACACATCAGAAGATGTAACTGAAAAAGCTAAAGTATTGAATGAAATATAGAGTGTTCCATGGCCAGATAAAAGTGCATTTATTTCCAATGACAAATGGCGTGAGATAATGAACATTTATTTCAATATTGTAGTAAGTTACATATCAGCTTAATACTGCTTCGTCTTTATGCTTCTAATCATGCGAAAAAACGATAAAAGACGCCGGTTTTGGGTTTTGCAGTCAGAGAATAACTTGAAGCAAAAATATTTGAGTATAATCAGCAGCCACAGCAGCTCTTCCAAGTGACGGAGATTGTAAAGGGCGCGAGGCACGCCTTGCAGAGGTGCTCTTTGATGTGCCGTGAATTGGGGCCCAACAGTGGCCACTGCTGTCGTCCTCCTGGCAGCAGCCGCTAATGGTGTGCCCTGTGGGACCACGCCACTCGCGGGTCTCTTTTTGTACTTTAATTCCATGTCGCATCGGCAGAGCATTTACCACAGTCAATAGAATCAAAATTTAATAGTTCAAATTTGCTTTAGAATCAAAACAAATTTGAACACTTGAAACGTA
The DNA here is from genome assembly GCA_014899125.1 of Orchestia grillus. Lineage (NCBI taxonomy): Eukaryota > Metazoa > Arthropoda > Malacostraca > Amphipoda > Talitridae > Orchestia > Orchestia grillus. The sequence continues at coordinate 10,193 of VOMN01108118.1, read as the reverse complement.
AAAGAAGTGAAAAAATTCGTTGGAATAACAGGATCGTTCAGTTATGTGGTGTAAAAATAAAACTAGAAAATACGTACATAGTCGGTGGATAATATTGATACGTGTATTCTAAGTTACAAGACGGGATGAAGACGGTCATGCTTCCTTCAAATAGGAGCGCCCTTTCTTACTGACGGTAACCTCGGACTGGGTGCGTTTGTACAGACAGAATGGCCGTAATTTGGGACAGCGTCGCAGAATTGAGCCGACCTCTTCTCAAGTATGCATTACAAGAGACGGCAGGGCAGTTCATAAAATATGATGCCCTTGAGCAAGGCTCATGAGAACCGAGCAAACATTTCGAATTCCTAGTATCATAGGATGCACAATGGCATGCCGTCTCGGCTGAGTAGGAACGGCTGCTCAATTTAATGAAATTAAAGCTTCAAATCTGAAAATAAAAGAGAAACACAGAGCTTAAAATTGTAGAGAAGCTATCTGTGTAGACTAGTACGATACCGAAATAAAGTTAGTAGGTTGTTTACGAAGATACAGATTATACAACTGTACATAATGATATCAAAGTAGTTAGCAGTGACATGGTGATATAGAGACACACTGTGCTTAATCTGGCTGACAAGTCTACTATTCAAAGTTACAGAACAGAAATAAAAAGTGCCAGCACCTTTTAAAAATGCAAAGCAACGTTTAAATAGCAAACCTCAGTATAGCGTGGTCAACAAAATCATAGAAAAAGTATGTTTCTAAAGTATGTCTCTAGAAATGACAGCGCAAGGATTTATAATTTTGCATGTTCATTTCTGAAGTATTATTTCTGAAGTATGTCTCGCCCTCCGCAAATACCCTCAAGCTCAGGCTTCGGCGAAAATACAAGGAATTTATTTTAGCGTTTCATTTTATTGCCATTTTTTAAAATAAGAATCCATGTCACTCAAATTCAAAGCCGCAAATCTTCAAAGTATACCTTTTTTCGAGCATCGTCTTAGAGGGGACCTTGTCTCGCCAATTTGAATGATTCAATTAACCCTAGAACACGCAGAGGTGGCCTTCAGTGATGCGTCTTTAGCACTGCCTCTTGATTGGATGTGTCGGTCAAATGACATTGGAGATGTATGAGTACACCTCAAGTACTGGGCCTACTCAACAGACCATTTACAAATAGTTTTACAGATGAAGTGAACCAGCTGACCAGAGCCAAAAAGATGATCAACCATAAATAGATTTGAATACTGTTCACATGTGATTTCCAATTCTCATAAGTTGACAGTTTCATGATAAACATGTTCCGTTTGGCACTGAATAAAAAGCATAAAAATTCTGAAATCAAACGTCCCGTGTCAAAGTCGCTATCTTCTCAACCTGAACAAATTTTAAGAAAATTTATGAGGCAGCAAAGTCGAAGTCCAAGACAATTCCTTTCACTGAGTTCATGAACAGTTAATTCAAAATAAATACATCCAATCAGAGTGTCATTATCAGGGTAGCCTGTTGATACAAGAACAGCTATGTCGTCTCTTCAGCTGAACCCTCTGCAAGCTGTATGTATAAACACATAATATGTAATACGAATCCTGCAGCATTACTATATGTACTGCAACATTCAGAGAGAGCTGAATAGTGAATGCCTATGAATTGAGAAACTAAGTGAGAACAATCGATTTACGGCTATGTCGACTTGGGTGTAAAGATTTGAGAACTGAGAGTCTATTTAGATAAAATCTTTTAAACATCGGTGAACAAAGATAAATCGATCACTTTATCCTGGAAACCTGCCGAAGGAATAAGCTCAACACCAGAGTGTTAATGACTCATGTTTGAATGACCGACGACGTTTGTAAAACAATTGTTGAGCAACTTTTGAAAAAATACATACCGAGGGACACAGCAATGCAATTGAGGCGATATTTTCGACACTGTGCGTAGATAACTGAAACACTTCTCTTGGTACGGTGTCACAACCCTGGAATATGCGATGGTTTCATCTAGAAGTCAACTCTTACCCAATTATTGAATGGAGTTGAGCTATTTCCATATCCTACATTTCTACAAGCAAGTGAATTTATTGTTCTTCTTCCGTGTGTCATTGTTTCCTTCACAATTTTGGTTCGTATGAGAGTGAAAATATAGTTTCTTGAATCTATCCTTTTTCAAGGTATACATACTTATCACTTGCCTGAAAGACTTCAAAATGCGGATAACATAACCAATAACAATTACACAATAAATAACTTGTGCGCTAATTCTTTTTCAAATTGACAACTGTGTTTCAACCATACACGGTTTCAGCATTTTCTTACGAGCGCATCACCCCCATAAACAACCACTATTTGATGTCTCCATCACTGCATAATCGAGAGGTTTGTCTTGGCATCTTGCAGTTTAAGACTGTAACCTTCAAAGCTGAACGAGGTGTGAACATTCAACCTTTAAAACCTCTGACATGATTTATACATGAGCAACTTATCGGTGTCCAAGTTGTTGAAGACATGACAAGGAATTTCACTCTCACCAAAAACAAACAATGAATTAATAGGATGGAAGATCAGTATCGAAATTATTTTTTACACACAGATAGCTGAGTCGTATTATATGCACTTCTGAATTGTAGAAAACGAAAACTACTAAACGGTAATTACTACGATATGTACGACTGCAGATCATAAAAACTGCAAAGCCCTCACCCAAATCATACGCTCTGTGCGCCAAAGTTGTTCGACAGCAGAATGTAATAATTGCACTTCTCACTCGTATTACTTATCTTTAAACATGTATGGTGCGATTGCTGTCGGAAAAAAACGATTTTACAGTACTAGTATACGTAGGACGCTTACTTCAAGTCAAAACCTGGAAGAGCATTTGTTCTTACTGAAATGATACGAGGAAAATATTCTAAAGTGTGATTCTTCGGCGATCAGTTAGATAAAGATTCTTATTTTATGAGCTCCGTGAATGACATTAGCTCTGAAACATCGCTAAAATGTAATCGGAGCCACTGTACCGCTAATTTCTTAGCGGTTACATTGAGTAACTAATAGTTAAGAAAAGTACACGAAACCCATCACTAAACTGTAAGATCATTTGACAAACTAAGAACAACGATATTTGTGTAACAACCATACTGTAAGATTGACTTGAAAAACTGAAATAGTATGACATACAGAACTACACACCTGAAAGGTGTTCTCTAGCCAGCGTAAGGAAAAATGAATAATTAAGAAAGGCTACCTTAGACTCTAATACGTTCAAATTGCCAGAGCATCAAATGTGAAGAGCATCACCTTCACTGAAAGCGTGGAGGAGATATCCTTAGTGAGAAAGATATTTCTAGTTGAATAACTTCGAGCCCTAGTATAGGTATTAAAATTTTCTCCTAAGTACAGAACTTCATTCTTCTGCCCCCATCGGCCGCGGAGTCTGAGACGCAGTAAGAAGGGTTCGGGAGTCGAGGCACTTAGTCGGCTTAACTGCTTTGCATTTTTCTTTACAGGCAGCCGCAGCAGCGCAAGTAAGTTCACCGCTCGGTATCGATCGTTATTCAACGGCAGAAGCTCGAAAACGAATGAATTGAATAGAAATCCTCCTCCATACGCTCCTTTCTAATAGAGTACCTCTCGATAAAATAAAATGAAATTAAAGATGTTACTATTTTGCCCTAGCAGCCTTGTAGCTTATTCGGGCCCACATGTGGTATATATCCTGATCCCGGTTCTTCGTCATTTCTCATTTGATTGTAAACCTGTATCTGCTGTAAATTACTTGTGGTAAATAAATGTTTACAAATGTTTACAAATGTTTACTATTCACGATGACAATCTACGCAATGAATCACTTTAAACTACGAAAAAAGTATCGGAATTAGAAAATTTATTCGTAATGTTGCATTCACAAAACTTGAATTGACTGAAAAAAATCATCTCGAATGTTAGTAATTTCGAAAAAAAAATTCGAAAATTCATTCCGTCGAATTAGATAGAAACTTCAGTAGAAATGTCACGCACTTGATAACGAGAGGCGTTCGGCCTGTTGAGTAGACTCGACCACAGCCGAGAACAGCAGAGCAGCGCGCATTGATGAGACAAACCTTAATAAATGCGCTGGCTGGGATACCCATTTAAACAAAACAACAAAAATTCAAAAGCGTTATGCAGTACAAGCAACGTGAGCTGGACACCGACTGGACCACTGACGGGTCACCGGATGAAAGCACATTAAAAATTTGTCAAATCGTAAATAAAATCAACATGTTTTTCCATAAATCTTTTAAATCTTGAAGAGATCTTTCTGTTAGAATAGTTAAACTTGAATCTCGCTATGTTTAACTACTCCATACTGTGAAATAATGCAGACCTTCATATTCAAATTTCTGTATGTTTTGAAATAGTCTTCAATCACATACAACCATCGTACTTAAAATACAACTAGGTACAATAAAAGGGTAGAGTTTAAGGAGAAACAAGAGATCTTCCCAGGTGAAGCACATCATCGTAGATAATAGTACGCTTCAAAAAAAAGTGTCATCACTTCAGAGATGTGTCACAGCACAGCTGACCCAAGCTGACAATTTCTGAGACTCTGTTTGTGCCTCTTGCTATCGCTTGCGTAACGTGGGATCGAAAGTCCCCAGACTGGCTTGAATAACTTCCCACAACGCACACAAGCCGCTTGTCGGAATTTGACTTTGGACTCTGTCTCGCCTACGACGCATTTATCAACTCCCTAGCTAGCAGGCCTTGTTTATTGAAGCGTTTTGTGTTTTAAAAGTAACCTATCTACGTAACATCACAGTCAGTTGCATTTCTCATAAGGAAAACGGGAACGAATTTATCTCAATAAATTGAGCCAGAAACTTGCATCGAGAATAGAGACAAACTTGAATAAGTATTGGTACACGCACGAGTCTGCATAATCCTAAATGAGTTTCAAATGGTATTAGAATAAAGAAATTTCACTTCAGGAGGAAAGTAGAAACCATATAATCTTTAAAGCTTTAGATTGGTAGCACTGAAATCTAAGTCAAATCAAATTCGTTGATTTCGTTCGAAAGCTCGACTAAAATTTCACAGTTGGATCTCCGAACACATTAGCTGGTTAGTCGCTATTTAACTTCATGAGCAAAGCAATTACAAGATAATTGCAAACAATTCTAAGCAAAGAGTATATCACTCATTAGTCTGCTTGACAATGTTAATTCGAGTTATGATAAGTGAGCGCTCAAGCAGGATGGCAAATTTGATGTTAACTTCATGTCCGGTTTTGGATCATAAAAACTTGTGATTAATTAGTGAAATTAACTTAACACACTTCATCACAAGTGACTGTCTCTAATTCATGTGGAAGAAAAACAGTAATTTCAGTAAGGTCAATTTGAGAGGATCAAATCACATTCGTTAAAATGTTACGTTTCACTAACTAAACGTTCTCGTTTCTGTTTGACCTTGCACTGCAGTCTCTATCTTCCCAGAACTCGAATCCAGTTGGTTTGTACTGATACGAAATACAAAGCTAATCAAGCCACTTTTCGGTCGTGTCGATACGTGAAGTTGATGCTCTAGAGATGCTTGGTACTGATGCATGGGTCCGATCTTGCACAGACTCATAGTTTTTAGCTCACTGCAAACCAGTTCTACGGTAATAAGATCTAATTCAACCCAAAGTAATATTTCATAAAAATTTAAACCATCAGTAGATGCTTAGCAACATTGTCGTTTCCGCCAAAAGCCTCGAATTGCCAAGCCGTTCTAATAGTTCCCTGTAATGACGCTATTTTTCGAAAGGTAAAATGAGCCACCGTTGGGTCACATCCCAGGATATATGTTGCAGTAGGCTAACCCATACACGAGAATGAAATGAAGTGCAGCTCATCTATTTTTTGCGAACATAAAATACGGAAGTTCCATGAGCTCAATGCAAGTTGTACAATGTTTTGATCAGAGTCAAGATGCTTCAAAATAGGGGAATATCCCAATTGTCAAAACTTCGTTAAACTCACCGTACAATATACCTTAAAATATCGAACATGGTGCCCTTTAACGCATGAGCACTCTACTATATTGAAATATTCCTGGTCAGGGAGAACAAAGAATTCATATAGATAGATGGAGATATGGACGAACGAAAAACTATGATTTTCTATGATCAACACCCCTGAAATATTTCGAACATATTCATTACCGTAACCCCTACCGTACTGTAAGTCTTTGGGCTACAAGTGTCGATAGATCTCATTATGAATGAGATCTGAACACGGAATTTGAAAATATCTGGAAGACAAGAGCATAAAATTTTTTTCTGTTCAGATCTTCCACGAATTGGACTAAAGTTAATCCGTAATTTTTTTGTGCTAGACTTCGTTGATAGTCCTCTTTAATTATACACAATTTTAAACCTCACTCCTAATGAAGATAGTCCCGTTATCGCTATTGCTGAAAGGCTCTCAATTTAACTTCCACTGCTAAGTAATAAGTCATTGAATACTTAAGAATAGCATATATTAAAGTGATTTTGTTATTCTGAATGTGCTAAGGTAAATAAAAAAAATCATCGTGTGTCACTTACGAACTTTGCTGTTGCCTTCTAATTTTTTCACAGTGCCTTCTAATTCAAAATATTCGCTGCCTTAACCTACAACAATGCAGTTAAATACACTGGATATGAACGAGCATCAACAGTTGATGGCACAAAACGAGTATAACAACAGTGGCTAGCTTCGCTTGGCTCCTTCTCAAAGGTGGCGAATATGAGAACATGTAGTTGGGACATAATCACGAAAATTAAAAAATTAGTGTTCATAAAATGTCAAAAAGATGCATTTTTAGCTTCATTTTAAATTTCACTTTTAGATTGTTTCATAGAAATACTGTATGTTTTAAACTCATAAAATTATTGGGATTTCTGAAATTCTTCTTTTATTAGTTAATCAACTTAGGGGATAATTCCAGGTTCTTATCCAAAAAGTAGACTTTGATGGAAAGGTTCTTCGATGTTTCTTTTCATCAAACGTTCAAAAATTAGTTCAAAACTTTCATAGTGCAAAATTTAATTTTTCTTTTAGAATTTTGGAGTTTTAGGGGCTCTACCATAGTTTAGGAGGAAGCTTTACAGTGATGCTGTCTTCTCTAAAGAACAAAATCATCAGTTTACAATACACGACCATAAATAAAACCTATTCGAAATACAACGACCTTCCGTAAAGATTGTACCATATTTTAAACATTTGAAACTATTTTTCAAGCAATCAATCGAATAAGTAAATTAATTATCCTCTTATGAGAACTAAAGAGTCCCCAAAAATATGAAACTGAAAGAGTGTCAGTATATTAAAATCAGCATGATGGAGTAAGCATGTCACTGAAATGTTTCAAAAACTGATGTACAAATCAAGCTAACCAAATACGTCCGGTCGAATGCATCAGCATTGATGTCTTGTCTGTTCAACAAAATATTAAGAGACCTAATTTCACAGGACGGTCATTATACCAGTCTTATGAAGCCCGCTCGTAACTACCATAAAGCCACCAAATACAACCGGGGATAGAATGCACACAACCACTGGTAGTATATTCATACCGGCATAGACGAGCCTCGTAATGACTACCTTAGGAAGCCGTGACCTCAGTAGTCTGAGTATTTTTAGTAGCGCGCCCACAAAGGTCAAGCAGCACGAGGTCTGCTAGCACGGTCCTCTGCTCAACAGAAATACCCACTTCGTTTAAAAGACCTTTGCTATCGCAGCATTTCAAATCAGTTACTAAAACGAACACAATACTTTACTAAATCAATTGCAATCAATTATTTAGATGGTGCAATCGATCGATTCTGGTGATACATTCGCGGCAATAAATCCAAGAACTTGTGTACTGTCGAATATTTAACGAACAAAGTGTTGTTGAGTTCCCATTAAAATTTAATGACACTCTGGCTGATTAATATTGCACGTCACAGCAGACTGGCTACTTACAACTCAAATCAATATCTCTGTCACCCCAGTAATACTCGTGAAGTTGAAGACTGGTCACACCTCGAACATGGGACCAGCGACGTTAAGCCACAATCTTCCATGACGAAGTTTTCAGTGCGATAACCTAAGCAAAGAAGAAATAATTGAATTTGATTTTCCATTCTGAATTTATAGTTTCAATGAAGAAACAAATATTAATAAGGTCGGGTTAACCCAACGTGATTAGTTCGTGAGAAGATTCAACTATTAATAAAATTGGTCGTATTCGTAAAGCACACGCTAGAGTCAGATGCCTAACCCGAGGTTATTTTTTAGTGCAAACATTTTACCCTAGAAACGTTTAACAGAGAGAAATAATAAATTGTTTTCGGCTAACTGTAGGATTACCTAAAATACTGCTAAGTTGTGTTATACATATAGATTTCTGGCTTATCGAACCAAATTTAATGTGACTTTATTAAAGAAAACTCGTTGCAATCGTATTCTTGAACGAAACTAAATAACGCCACTTATATTTATTTCCTTCACGAGTCAAAATTCATCATTTGCTTAGGTAAGAATTAAAACTATTCGCCAAAAAAAGACACTTTAGTCCAAGTGAAGTATAGACAGCCGTAGCGTCACTGCACATCAGAATTTCAATCAGAATTTCTCAATGAACTTTACACCAGAAATCGTATAAGGAGGTTCGGATGACACGGAAATAAATACAGAAAGCTGCGGTTGCATAAAGCAGTGAAAAAACAAAGGACACAAAGCACGTCTCATTTTTTCCTTTCCGTTTGTTCGTAGAACAATCAAAAATGAATTGGATATATCTTTATTCATAAGCGCTAAGGTCTCTTGTAAGATAAGTGTAAGTACTTGAAGAGGACAGCAGCTTAGAACAACGGTAGTGGATAATATATAAAAATCATGAAAAAAATTCATTCTAAAATAACTTCCTAATTTGAATACATCATGTAGCAATATTTGTGAGCACAGGTTTTGAGAAGTAAAGTCGTTTACAAATCCTAATGAATTTCAGCACATGTTTCGTTATTGTGTGCCTATTTTATTATGTTGCACTATTTTTCTGAATTTCATTTTCATTGTACTTTGTAGCAACACTTTCACTGTAATAATCTTTCATTTATTCGACACCTTTTAAAAACTGTAGCTAACCAAAGGAATACTAAGTATAGGTGCATACCCAGTAAAAATTTCATCAATATACAGTAACATTAATGTTCTGTGTAAAGTTTCATCAATGTACAAAGTGCAATAACACGAATAAAATTTCGAAGTAGGTTCTGCTCTATCATTTTGTTTAGTACTGTACATTCAGTTCCGGTATGAACGTTTGTATACTAGTACAGAACGCAGAATGCAGCGCTCAGCTAATGATACGCAACAAATTTTATATACAGTAGATTTTTTGTTGTACTTCAGCGAAGCATTCCAGCAAGTAGTTTAACAAGACAGTGCGAGCTTGTTTTCTCTGTTAGTAGCAGCAGCAAACTTCACCTACAAGCAACTGTCTTCCAACCGCAATCACAGGGCGATAATCAGCCTTGATAAACGTTTACCATAACTCCTCGTCTACTCAGAAATGCCACAAGTGTTGCAAAAGTCACGGATTCGTATGGGGACATTCGGATGATACAAACAAAATGCATAATTCAAAATTGTCCAAAGTCAAGTGATGCTTCTGGAATTCCTAACATCAATTTTACATACATAACACCATTTGCAACACGAACATGACTAAAACCGACCGCACACAGGTCTCAGTTCCAGTTTCCCAGCGAAGATTTAGATATTTATGCTGGTGCAAAACTTAAAATTTAGAGCAATGTACAATTTAGAAGCAAGCAAGTCCTTTAAGGGCAACAAAGTTTTGCTCACAAAGGACAAAGTTCCAGCGTCGTGTCAAAGAAATGCTTAAGAGAGAGAAAAGAGTGGCAAGGCCCAGACTCCTCTAGAAAAAGTTACAAACAACAACACACCCTTTTTCTCTAAGGAGAATAACAAACTTCCCCTCCTTTGGTGGATTCAATCTTGTCCGGTAATGTAAAAAATTATATCACGGCAGTCTGTATGCACAAGCTACAAGTGCATTATGCTCGTAAGAATTGCGTCCATTTTCTGGGGCATTCAGGTTAGCAGATATATGGAAAAAATGAGCAAATAAAAAATGGAGGAGTTTTTCATCATGAATTAATGAGAGTTAGAGTACCGAGTACGTACAGCGCAT
>VOMN01108115.1:0-30410 GCA_014899125.1 Orchestia grillus | reverse complement strand
TGATTTTAAGATCTCTGTTCTCCATTACCTTCATTTTCATACTCATTTCACATATCCTGAATTTCATTATTTGTTACCGAAATATTATTAGGGATGTGAAATTTTCCTGATTCCAGACATAAACTGTTTTGTAAGGATTAACATCGACGCACTACGTGAGTATCAACCAAAAAGTCTTCTGAGGGCGATAGCTGCTAACCACCGATTGCCACTGACAAATTGCATTTTATCTACCACATGAATGATATGAATAGTTTCAGTTTCATGCATCTAAAATTATTTCCACACTTGTATTTTGGTAGCTGCTAAGAAAAGCATGTTTGGTTTCACAGACCGTAAAAGCCGACATCACATCTTATGTCGAAAAGCATTGGGGACATCTGAGGCACGTAAACATTCTCGCTGCAACAAGACATTCAGGGACGAGAGTTCTTCCTATCTTCATCACGCAGACGGGCGGTCATTCTGCATATTTCAGACATTATACAATAGAGCACAGATGTTCACGAAACCTGAATTTAGGAAAGCTCTAATTCACGAGAATTTTTTGAGACCATAGATGGTAATTCACTAATTCGTGCCCTGCTTTACTTATTTATGAGGGCCTCAACTCACGCCATTTTTCTGACTGACTTGTAACTAATATTTGTTCCTTGAGAATTAGCTCGTACTGCTGCAACGCTGAGAGGCATTCCGTTAGTAGCTAACACTGCGTCCAAAATTTAATTCTTGTTTTGTTCGTGGGTTTCAACCTTTATTTCCCATTTATATGTGACCAAATTCTAGAACGTCGCTACTGTAGTTCGATTCGTGAATCTCAAATTTTTCTCTCTTCAACATGGTAACGTTAATAAATGTCGTACAACCATCATTCAAAATCAAAGTTTTATAGGAATAATAGCCATTTCCCATTGTTTTGAATTAACTGGAGTTGAAAAATAACACTTAATTGCCAGGAACACAAATCATGTTCCATGCTAACCTCTGACGCATCAGGCCCGAGGGCGACGGGGGGGCTCAGGCACTGGCGCGTCAGTGAGGCGAGTTCCTCTCGTGGTCCCTGTGGCAATAATGCAGTGACGTCACTTTGAACGGTTCTAGCTCAGACGATTATGAGCTTTTGATAGATCTAAATTTATTATACCACTCAACAAGTAAGAACTGAAATGTGCTTTACTGGGACGATGTCGTTCTCGGAGAACATTTTTTCAACGACACTGAGCTCTCGTATGTATGTGCATGTGTATTAATAGTACACGTTTTTGAGGCAATTCATAAATAAATTCAAACTTCGCGGCTCTTTTTGATTAGAAAGCCCTTTTAATTTTGGGTTGGCTAACACTATACTTGTGTTAAAACTTCGCGGCTCTTTTTGATTAGAAAGCCAATTAGCCAATTAGAATTTTCATATTGAAAATTTCTTAGTGCATCAGTATAATCACTCACGAAATATATATATATGTGCATCTATGTCTGCTGCAGAACATCCCTAATACTTAACAGATCCTTGAACTAAAGCAGCATTTATAAAAACTAATACCTACAGTAAATGATCAGGAAAGTCGTAAATTTAAATTATATATTCAATGAACAAATTTCAACATCCATTCGACATAGAACTGATAATTACAGACTTTTTTAACACTTTGACTGCGACGTGCACCATATATGGTACACGCGATCATCTAATCGAACCTAACGTAACGAAAGCACTAACATATATGAATAGATATTTTCAAGTTTTCATAAAATTTGTGTTCATTNTTAGTTGGGATTAGGGGGAAAATGAAAAGGATAACTAAATTTGTGACAGCAAAATATTTCAATTTTAAACTCACAGCCGAAATTTTCGTCGACATGAAATATTTCCTGCGTGGAGAATCGCAGTCAAAGTGTTAATGACAGTTCTTTCAATTCTAACCAAAATTCCTCCAGTCGTTAACTCAATGTTTTCCAGTGTTGTTGGAAGAGGCAACAGGGCTAGCAATTCACCCTCAAAATTGTCCTATAAATTTTCGGTTAAGCTTAAATCTGGAGATTATGGATACCGTCCCGTGTGATTGAATGATCCCTCATGCTTAGTGGACGAGTTTTGAATGATGTGAGCTCTTGGATTATACAGTTGCAGTAAAAACTAAGGGACAGATTTTTAAAAATCCTAACATCTCTTTGAATATTCATAGTACAAATATGCAATTTTCGCCTGTTGTACATAGTCGTCACTTGACCTTATAACATTCTAAATTTTCAAAGCGTTTGAAAGGGTACAAAAAAGTTATAAATAGATGAGTTTTAGTACAAAATTTAGAGTGGAGAAAACTGATGGACATTTCCGGAAAACTCCAGAAAAAAAGACTAAATTGGCTCAGTAAGTTACTTATCTTAATGCTCATATAAAGAAAAAGTCTTTAGCAGCTCTTTGTAAACATTACATCATTCACCTCCGTGTCTAAGCGTGTAAAAGCAGATAAAACTGTAAAAGCAGATAAAACCCTTTGGGAAAATGTTGTTGCATTGCGTTAGAAAAAAAATTCTATGTTAGAGAGATTGCTATGGAAGTTAAACGTTCAGAGAGTCTTGTTGTAAGAAGTGTGAAACTCTACATTGATTTGGGCCACTTACCAACTGCACGTACGGCCGGCAGACCCCAGAAACCGTCACCCAGAGAAGACAGGGTCATCCAGCATGCCGCATTGGAGGATCGGTTTGAGACTGCAGCCAGTATTTCAAGAAAAGTAAGTGAAACTTACGACATAAGAGTATCTAGGAAAATAGTTCCTAGACCTTTGGAATAAATTGGTTTCCTCTCACGGGACCCATTGAATAAACCACCGATTAGTAGAAAGAATAAAAAGACAAGACTAGATTCTGGAAACAAGCTTATCAGACTTTTGACCAAAAATTGGTCACAATTTTTTTTTCAGCTACGAAAGTAAACTTAACCTGTTCAGTAATGACGGGTAGAAATATGTGAAGCGGGAAGCGAAAATTTAAGTTCGAAGTGTACTAAGAAAGCGGTCAAGTTCGGTGGTGGAAGAGTAATGATTTTTGGCATATTCTTGAACCAACGTACAACTCTTCTCAATCACCTGTTTCACCTGTACGATCGTGTGAATGCTGCCATTTACAAAATCATCATAAAAAATCATGTTGAGCCTGCTGTTAAAAATTCAGGAAGAGATGGAGCCGTGTTTGTGCAAGATAATGCACCTCGCCACAAGGCTAAGAGTATCATGAGTTTCCTTGAACAGCAACATTTTGATATAATGGATTGGCCAGCGTAAAGTCCAGACTTGAACCCCATCGAAAACCTTTGGAAGACTATCGGAGTGAATGAAATGGCCAGAAATCCCACCTGCACAGAAGACTTATGAGAGAAACTTCAAGAAGACTGGGCCGAAATAACGATTGAAGACTGCCAAAAGCTCATTCAATGTTGTAGTCGGCCGGTATGCGACTATAATGAAAAATAAAGGTCTGTTCCCTAAATACTAGTTATTTATACCTTGTTTTCAATTCCATTGTATTGTTAATATGTGTCGTAAGGTTAAAGTTTGTGTTCTGTCCCTTAGTTTTGTCCGCTCTAAATTTTGTAATAAAATTAATTTCTTGCAACCTTTTCTGTACCCGTTCAGAATGTTATAAGGTCGAGAAAGGACTACAACGTGTGATAATTGCATATTTTTACTATGAATTTATAAAGTGATACAAAGATTTGCAAATCTGTCCCTCAGTTTTGGCCGCAGTTGTGTGTAGCAGTATTACTATAAAAATTTCCGTCACCCTCAGTAATGGAAAACTATTAGGGTGTGACTTTGGTCGTGAAGGACTTGCAGATAATCATTTGTCGTCATTTTATTTCCAGAAAAGATTCATGGACCCAAAGGATGCCTAAGTGAAACACTTCTATCGCTTGAATATTTATTTTTGTACTTGACTACTAATACGGTTGCGCAGCAGCTGCAATCGCTGTCGAATAAGGCATTCAACAAATTATGTAACTTTATTTTGATATTCGATATCATGGATTAACAGAGCATGTAAATGCTTGTCTAAATAAATCTTAAATGATATCTTACACCCTTCTCATTTTGAATCTGAATTCAGCTTTATTTACTAGAGACTACGATGGCATATAGTTCAACCTGCGTGCGTGCAGGGTAGCTTTTCACTAGTGAAGCTTCTTTTAGGCGAGACCGGCTGAGAATTTTGCTGGACTGCGATCCATCTTATTGTGTTTGGCCAGGACCTGTACCCAGAAATGCAGCTGTCAAAATATGCCTGCGGGGACTGTTTTCCTCAGTCCCGACCCTTACCGGGCAGGTCGTCCGTCACTCAATTTCCTGACACGTTACAACAACAGAGCCAGAATTCAATCTTGCGTGCAGGCCTAGTGCAGCGTGCCCCCAACCATGCCTTCGCAAGCCTCCAGCAGCTCGAGTCATGCAAATAAGCTTAAAATACAACAATGGACCACTGGGAGAGCGACTTCTGGGCCTGCGTCGGGGGTGAGGATTTAGTAGAACTGATGCAGGTGAAGCGATGCAAATAAGCTTAAACTAAGAGAGAGGCGTGTAGCTTTAGAGACTTCTCTATGCTGGTCCGAGTCTTCAAGGTGAGGCTCCAAAGCAGGCACGCACCGTAAATGGGGTCTAAATAAGGTGCAATTCGGTGGAGCTTGTCGCTCTAGCGCTCCCTCAATTCAAGTCCAAAGTGAAGGTTGACTGACAGTGATACTGCCTCACACTGAAATGAAGACAAAAAGGGCGCCACGAGATAGACCACATATGTTATGCACTGCCAATACTGAAGGGCTTTCCAGAGAATTAAGTATCCATGCTCCGAATACATAGAGCAAAAAATAAATTTTGGCAGAGTATTGGCAGAATGAGTGCTGCTTCCCCATTAATTCAACTTTTTATAAGAAATCTGACGATATGAATAAAAAGTTGGTAACTGAAGGATAAAATTGTTAATTTTGTGCCTAAATGTATAATTAAGAAAACGTGTCAATTTTCACCGCTTCAACAGTCTGTACTTCAACTGTCAAGTCCTGATGTTGGACACGTGATGAAATCAAACGATAACAACCCCTTTGAAAAAGAGAGACGGGCCCTCCATCCAACATCTGATTGGGGAAATCCAGGGCAAGTTTTTTAGTGTGCAGGAACAGTTTACGAGACGTCGGAGCAGAAGCCCTCATTCGTCAGAGGCAAATGAGTTGCATTGGCTCGAATCTCTCTGACGCGTATGATTTTCGAACAATTTTAATCCTCCGAAACACGACACAAGTCTCAAAATATTGCAATATTTTGTAGAACATTTCTCCCTAAATATGGAAAGCAGTGCTTACGAGAGCTCGATGTATTTACGCGAGGACATTAAAGCACATCTGACGGCTGCTAAATTCATATTCTCTAGGCGACGAATTTTGGGCTTTCGGTAATTTTCATGCTACATTCCGTGCTAAACAAGATTTTGCAACCAAATGAGGCAGTAAAAACCAGGCTTCTAGCAATTTTATGTGCAGTACCAAAAAAATAGGAGATTGCAGATCTAGTGGGAATAAAGAGTTATCAAGATTTTGTCCTGAAGCTTGAAGTAAATTTTTTGCGAAGTATTTGAAAAATATACATCATAATTTTCAATTAACATTACAAAGATTCTTGGATAAACAGAAGTAATTTAACCTAAGAGTCAAATTGCTTTTGAAGATTCATCGATTGAATGTTAGATCAGATTGTGGCAGTCAAAGAAGTTGCAGCGCTGGAGCCGCATGAGCTCTCACCACTGACTCTCACCACTCGTTTTTGTTCATATCTTCAAAATGAAGGAAATAATTGTTATAGCATAGTTCCAACGAAGTTCACGCCGTTTATTTTTTCTTCTGGCTTACAATATTTTTTGGGGAATGATAGCCGAAAACATGTTCACTAAAACCTTGCTGAAAATATTTTTTACTTCGGCAATTGCCATTTGTTAATGACAAAGCAGACTATAAAAATAGGATTAAAAAATGTTATTTTACATGAGCTTGAATTTTAATGAAGCCACATGTGTTGCCTTTTTGTTTATTATTGAATTTCACGTAAAAATCCTTGTAACTCAAAGTTTGGCTGAGCTACAGAAATATTCATCCTTCACCTAAATATATTAGGCTTTTAGGCCACTAAAATATATTAGGCTTTAGAGTGACCAGTGGCCTTTAAGCTGGAAAACAAATGATGCATCAAAATGTCCGAACACTTTTCAACTCCATTAATAAGAGGTTCACGTCGTAGAAAAAAACTAAGTTGTTTCCAATGAAAAATAAAACACTTTGTCATAAAACACTGGTGCTAAAATTGTTTCACAATCTTCCATCTTATTGCTGTCGCAGAAAATGTAAAATTAGTTTTACTCGTTGTTTTGCAGGGCATTTGATGAAGTTCATGGAACGTGAAAGACGACTGTGAATGCTAATGTTTCCCCTGTAAAATTTCTTCGCAATGAGGGTGCTTGCAAAAATTCGCGTTCATCAGCACGGAGCGCTGCTAGTTTTCCCAGGAGACACGCTCTGTTTTCTCAGTACTTTTGTGTCCCTGCATCAACTTGATTAAAATACTTCACGAGTGAGAAGACAAATCAACTTTTAAGACTTTCTCATTTGACTCTTGGCGTGGTAAACATCCGATTTGCGAGTATTCTTTACTAAGATGCATGATATATTTATTTTGCAACTGAAATTTTTCTTTGCTGTTCCGTACGATTGTTTTTAAGAACATCGAATAAAATTTCCATTTCTTCACATTTCTGGCGATCTGTGGCAGGATCGAAAATTTGATACTCTGTATGTTATATTTATTTTAATATTATTAAAGGAAAGTACCTAATTAACACTGCTTTTAAGCATCCTATTCAGCACGCTTGGTATGGCGCTTATTGCTCGCGTTTTGAAGCGTTTGTTGCAAAAAAATGTAACGTTCTTTTGGGTAAATTCACAAATCTAGTAATTTTTGAATGTAGTTACACGATCCGCATTTCTTTAATTTTAACCCCAATTCTCGCTTTCCGATGCAAATGCCCCGCCCGCATGTTCCCGCGTGCATTGAAGTGCCCTGCAGTTAGTTAGTACCATTGGTGTGAATATTTGACTTCTGGAAGTAATTTTTAATCAGGTAAAGAAAATAAATTGTTATCTTTCTTACTTAATTCTCTTGTAAAATTAATATTTCGCTTTTGAAATGGGTCAGTTGTTGTCTAACAACAGTTGTTGTCAAACAATAACGGGACATTCCTCATTCGACGCTGAATTTCTATGCAAAAAGAAAAATGAGAGTGTTCCTTATTTGTTTGAAAATTATGTTCGGAAAAATAAAAAGTTAAGAGCTTAAACAATATTTAAAAATTAACAAGTCTTATTTTTTTTCAAAATATCCCGCGTAGCTGTGTTTCGTGCACTGAAATGTATCTAATAAGATCAACCCCATCATTCTAGTACAATAATAGCACGACTAGACCATCTTTGAAAATTGTACAAACCTATATTTTTTATAATATCGAATTTGTAAGAGATATAAAAAAATTGCAACGAACAAAATGTACTCAATTTTTCGAGTTACAAAAGTGTGCAAAATTTGAAACCGATCAGCTCGATAGGAAAAAAGTTCAAAAGACTCTCAAGATCTCCCCAATTTGGCCCCGGCACCCGCTGACCCTCAAGTCAAGAGCATTGCATGCGTTGAAAAATAGTTCTTTCCCTCTGCATTTTATTCCAGTATCCGGTGACGTTGAAAAACTCTAGTCTGTGAAGATGGCGGACACTTTTGAGTTAAGCATGAGAATTAGTTTTAAAGCCGAGGGATGAGTGAAATTGAATAAGGAGCAAAGATTTTATTCAATTTTGCGCCATGAAAAATGTTGAGCTGAAAATTTAACAGGGTTTATTTCGTCGTTGCAAACAACAAAGAATACTAATTGAGATAAAAGTTGTTTGTTTAATAAGTGATCACTATTTTTATTCGACAAAGAAGTACTGTAGTAATTGACACATGAATGATGTACACACTGGGATACTATCATTTCATTTACTATTTCCATTGTTATTTTGCTCAATCATTCACTATGAATGTACCAGCATGAGTTAAAATGACTTAAGTTCAGCTTAATTTACGGTAAGTGGTCAGACTTCTCAGGTGTAGAGTGGCCACGCCGTCGTCAACACAGCTTCATTACAGCCTGCAGTGCGTCATGACTCAGTAGAAACGTTGTAAAAATATCTGACAAATTTCAAAATCAAAATATTGATTAGCATGCGTATCTTTTTCAGGTTCCCATTCTGAAATTACTGCATACGGGAGTAAGTAAGTAAATAGGTGAGGAAGTAAGTGTGTTTTGATGTGTTACAGTTATAGTCTGATGTGAGGAACTGTTATGACTGGATTAGCACTTTCACAAAATTTACGACGTTTGAATACTCGAGGAAGTACACTGCCTGCTCGACTATTGACTTCTGATAAGAAGAATGATAATAATGTCCCGTTATTATCTAGATCGTAAAGCGAGAAATTAGTGACTATATTTCTTACAGCAGAGCAAAAGCGATCAGATGAGATCTTAGTTTTAACTGTACCCTTACTGAAGGCCCTATAGATTTAAGACATATTTTGTGATGTTTTGAACTTAGTAAGAAACTAGGTTCAACGTGGAATATTATTCACTTGGCTTGTTACACTAACTGGATAAAATATTTTTCGTATATGAAATGTGAAATTTTTAATGAGATTGAGATGAATACTTGAATTCAATTTTCTAGTTAAATATTGTTTTTTTATTAGTAAAAATCCTCTATTGAGGGGAAAAAATTGTTCGGATTGCAGGCACTGAGAAGGCGAGGCGTTAACGAGGGTCGTTGAAGAAATAAAAATGAGTTTATGGAAGAAATACCCTGAATGTTCATTGGTTGAAGGTATTTTCGGAAGAAAGATAAGCAAAAATTCTGATAAAGGCTTGTGAAATTTTTATCAGAAACTGCAGTAAAAAAATTCAAGCAGTAAATCATATTAAGAATTGTGTACTCGTAGTGAGTAAATGTACCTAATAAATACTAGTATATGTATTGTATACAAAATAGTTTTATTTTTTGTTGTTTTATATGTAAAATCTTTGTGCGTATTATGTATTCAAACGTGTAGGAAATAGTTACATTTTACACCATTTAAACATACGAAAACATATGATCTTTTCTTACTGAGTTTTGTCATTCGTACTTAGAAATTTCTTCAGAAAATTGCTTCATAAATCCTTGCATACAAGATGAGATACGTTGCATATTCACAGATAGGAACAATTTTAGATCCAAGTAGCGAGCACTTGCAAAGAAGTATGAAACTTCACAACGTATCAAGTTGTTTCGAGTAGCAACGTACTTTTTGAATGTTAACTCATTCGGGCAGTATTTTTTGGAAAGCTCATACGTGACTGTGCAGATGTTAAATTATGAAAGATATCTGAAATTGAAACAAGTTCAGACTGGCGTTAATTACACGATCAACATGCAAGTTAGTTACATATTACGCAAACGAGGATACGTAGATTAAGTTTATAGATCGTAATCCTCAAGTAATTAACAATCAGTGACTAAAGTTCACGCTTTATAAACATTTAAACCATATATAAGAAGTTATCCCTTGCTAACTGTTCAGCTCTTCGGTAATTCATTGACCAGTTCCTATCAACTCAGCCTCATAACAAATGCTTCATTTCACTGCTGCTAGAGCAACTGCACCAACGCAAGGCTTGGCTTGAACACGATGTTTCAAGTTACAGTAAAATGAAACCTTCGTTCTTAAGCCGTAACGTCTCATTACTTTATTTCAACCTTATTGGAGCCACAGTTGTCTTTAGTTTCAAAGAAACTTCGATATTATTCATATGAATTTCGGATGATTGATAGATAAATTTGCACCTCTGTAATAGATACAACGATCAGATGACAGGCTTCTGCCTTTGAAGGTATTGAGACGAAAACGAGATAAATGGATAACCACCACCCGTCACAGTAAAGGGATCAAGGCCTAATCCTAGCAGTTGACGATAAAAAAGTGTTTGAAGGATTAGAGGCGTATTGTCTTCCTTGATGGAGTCTTGAATGTGCACTTCTGGGCTTGGAGAATATAATTCACTTGCAAGAGGCAGTAGTGAAAATGCCAAAGCCTAACTTGGGAGCCATGTGCTATTTTTTACTTTGTGGGCTGTATTCAATAACATGTGCTATTTACTTACTCCATATGGGCTGTATTTGATAACTATGCTATTTACTCTCTGTGGGCTGAAAACAATACCATATGCTATTTACTCTTTGACGGTGTAAGTTGATCAGTAGTAAAACATGCCAGTTTTAGAATTTTGATAAAAAAATATAACTTTTTGTTTGATCTCCTGCTACTTAATGAGTTAAAATTTAATTTTTTACGTTTCTTGGATCTTAAGATTTTAGATTTTTCAAATTTTGTGCTTGTATTCTAAATTTTATCATCTCTGCAGCCCCGACATGTTGATTTGAAAGTCAGCGCGGCAGTCGATTTGACAGTAAAAATTTTTTATCACTGACATAGTTAAATATTTGTTGTAAGTTCCGTAGACTTCTTCACGATGTCGATAATTTCTTCAGTTGACAATTTCTTCACGTTCTGACTTTTGGACTCTAGTCATCATTAACGTCTAGCGAGATTGCAACATTTTCAGCCTTATTTAGAATCCATGCAGTATAAACTATACATAAATAAGCTTAGTACTAACAGAGAGTGGGGGAAAACAAGTAATTGCTCATTTTAAAATAAATTTTATAGAATATCTGGCATGCCAACTTGCTAAAAACTTAAACACCTTAGATACCTTAGAGAAATTTGGACCTTCACCCCCCGGGCCACACTGAGGAGCCGCCGCTTGAACACAAATTCTAGATAAAACACAAACAGTACAGAAATTCCAGATAAAAATAGAAATTGTCAAACAAAGTATGGAACTTTGCAAGTAAACGTCTTCAAATGCACTGAAATCATAGGTGGCACGTGACAAAAGTATCCAACCATTAATGTGAAACAATTTTCCCCTTGTAATTAAGGATTTTTTCGCTCACATCGTCTCTGAATAACATGTACAACATTCTGGATCATTAATAAAGAAAAATTTACTTGGTTCGGCAGAGAATTAGACAGTCAGTCACTGATGAGCAGTAATAGCAAACAGTCACTTAGAGGACGTCATACCATAAATCAAAGAAGCCTCAAAATATCTACGGAAGCAAATAGTTCAGCTTCATTTTCAAGGAATATCTTACAGAAATATTTCTTGGTAGATCTATTGGCTATAAGCCATAATCGGCTCAATTTTTCGCGAATTTAAGGGTTATGGCTCACTTGTTACTTACGAAGGTCAGATGGCGTTCCATGGGAGATTGATCTTTGGTTTCTTCGACTTTCGACAAAGAAAATTGAAAATGAGACGATGATGGCTTGGAAAGAGCTGAACACCTATCGGGAAGCCTCCAAGACAAAAGTGATTGAAAGAACTACCTTTAGAGGACGTTAGAACGATGTGATCAAGTGTTTCGCATCCCGTAAAATTCCCAAGCTGCACAAAACCCCATTACAAATCGTCTAAGCTTTGAGAGAAATCACGTGAATAAAGAACATGCTGTTTGAAAGAATATTATTTTATCTGATGAAACCAAAACAGAATTCTTTGGTCGTAACTCAACTTATCATGTGTGGAGGACACAAGGAACAGCTGATGAGAGGCGAGATAGCACCCCAACCGTGAAGCGCGGAGGCGGCAGTACAATGGTTTGCGGTTGTATCACAGCCCATGGCACTGGTGCACTTCATATAATTTGTAAAGAAATGGATGGGATCATGTCATATTGAAGAGAGGTCTCATTCCAAGGGCGAAGCTTTTATTTCAAAAACACAAATGGACTTTGCGCCAAGATACCGACCCAAAAAACACGGCAACATTAACATCTGAATGATTAATTAGCAACAAAATCAATCTTCACCCCGCTCCCAGCCAATTCTGGACTTTAATTCTATCGAACATCTTTAGGGAACACCGAAGAGGAAGGTTCATCAGACAAGTCCGATGATTCTTTAAAAACAGAAAAAATTCTTAGAATTCTTTGATTCTAAATATTTTTTCCGAAAAAAATTCCTTAAAATCTTAAACAAAATTAAATTTCTTTGAAAAAATTCTTAGATAATGATTATTAACGTCCAGAAGTCAGAACGTGAAGAAATTACCAATTGAAGAAATTATTGACATCGTGAAGAAGTCTACGGAACTTACAACAAATATTTAACTATATAAGTGATGAAATTTTTTTATTGTCTTAGAAAAAATTCTTCTTAAAAATTCTCAGAACTCAAATTCTTCTTAAAAATCGATGATTCTTAGAGACTCATATACCACCACTGCTTGCAAACACTTCGATTTATCTCATGAAAACTATCTCCGCGCTTAAATCGCTAACAATGGTTTCACAACTAAATATTAAACACAGGAAACTTTTTTTGTTGAAAACTTTCGTACTGTGCCATTAACAGGTATGAGACCATATACCTGTAAGAGAATAATTTTTCTCAAATATTTTCACTCTGCATTGTAAAATGTTTATTCTGTGTGAGTTAGAAGATTTTTAGGTCGGTGGATCATCAACATCGCATGTGTTCAATTACTTCTGTCCCGTCACTGTAAATCGCCTATTGAACACATTGAAGAGTAAAAACGCCTTTAGAACAGGGTAATGAAAATCAAGGTACACTCAGTCAGAATAAACAGCAAGCGTCCGTGACGAGACTGCATGTCGTACGCAGACCGACACCACGCTGTACGTGCGCTTCATGGCGCTAAGGCGGTCACGTGATGTGGCGTCTGAAATCCCTGCTGCTGCTTGGAGTCCGAGGAAAGCTTCGAGTCCCATTGACTCGATAGTAATAGCAAATGTTAAAAATAGCAAATCTAGACAAAAATTGCACAAAATACATTAGCTATGCTCTTACGTTAGGTGCAAAATAAATGCCTAGGTCGGATACTGCATTCTAAATGAATAATGTAGTTGCATGTTGAATTCTGAATTAATACTATAATCGTATTTGAATGCATGATGAGTATTATTCACATCAGCTCGTAAGGCTATACGAGGCGCTGGGAAGTAAAAAATACAAATTTCACTCGTAACTCGGCATCAACAAACTCGAACTCCGGCCACGTATGTGACTCTCACGCAGTGATAACGTGCGTGACAGCAGTGCTATGCTATTTATCTTGACGTCATACTTACGTACACTCACTCATAACGTATGAAAGTTGTACAACGAATCTCTTCTATTACACCTTAGCTGATTGACTGAGATGCAACTTATTCCAGCTAGTTAAGAAACCAAATTAGGTGAATCATGATCCTTGTCAGCTGTACCATAACTCGTACCAGCTATACCATGACAAACACGTTATATTATAATCTCGCCAATTGTACCACAGCTAACGCCTATAAATATCATTAGATTTGGGGGCACCATTAACTCTGGCATTAGCCCCTTACACTGAGCAGGACCCTTCCTCGTACTTGGTATATCATGATTAACTGTAGTCACACCATAACAATGAAATGTAACACAAATGCGAGCAATTGTGCCTTAAGAGTACCTTAAAATTCGTCACCGTAGAGCCAAAACTATTCATTCAATACGAGTAACTTTTACGATTCCATTCGTCTCACTATAGCCAAAACTATCGACTCAATACAAGCAACTTAAGAGTACATCAGTCACGCTAAGGCCAACACTACCGATTCAATACGAGCAACTTATGAGTACATCAGTCATGCTGGCGTTAACACTATCGACTCAGTACAAGTAACTTTCGAGTAAACTGATCACGCTAGAGCACACACTATCCACTCAGAAATTCGTACGCCAGGATCGACAACTCATCACCGTGATCAAATAACTCCCTCAAGACAACCAACGACATTCATCAGTCCCACTGTGAGCTGCACAAGTTACTCTACGGCACTGTTACGTCTCAGCACAGTTCACTGAAGTAATATTATAATATAGCATCATAAACTGTTCAAGAGATACCTGTACACACACCAATGTAGCAAAAACTCAGAAATACCATACAGTGGCTCACAAAAGTCAAGCTATAAATAATTCCAGTCTTGCCTTAACTCACAAATATTGTACAGCGGCTCACAAAAATCGAGCCATGACACGCAAGTCGCACCATAACTCAGAACTGTTACGCAGCGTCTCACAAAAAATCGAGCCCTGACACACCAGTGATTGCACAGCTCGCAAATACGAGTATTGCATCGATACTCACAAACATCAAGCCATAATACATCATTCAGTGATGCCTCCAGATCACTCGTGATACAACATCGTCATTCTAGGCAAACCAAAAGCCACAGTAAACACCCCAGTACCACGGCGTAATTCACATCGTCACTCAAATCATTCATTCTATTTGTGATTCCTTTGCAAGCGAAATGTTTTCATGAGTTTATTTCTATGAAGAAGTTGCGATAGAGATGGTAAATCCAACTGCTGTAATTTATTCGTGAATTTTGCTGCTGAGAATGTCATTGAACTTTCGACTTATAAGTTCCATTTATGACACCCACCAGCATTTCATGTTTCATGTTGTAAACTTGAACACAGGTTGAAACGAGAGTTCTCTGAAATCGATCCTTGACAGAAGACTAATTAAACTCCGATTCTATTGATTAATGTATAAAGTTCAAGGTCTGCAATTCAGTTCCTTGACTTCAACTTTCTTTGCTCCGATCAAAAAGTTCAGAACTACAGTTCTGGTTCTTCCCTGCTTATAAATTTCCGGCACCAAAAACACCAGTGTGATCACGTCTGGCTCTCTGTAGGGCTTGAACAATTATCATCGGTGGATAAAAAATAATTAAACACGAAAGCAAAACGAACTTTTGTTACGCTTGGAGGCTACTATCGGGTTGTACAGAGAACACAGTTCACAGTTGGTTCCTAAATACAACAACTCCAAATTTTTATTGCATCATACCCTCGTTGCTCCGTTGTCGCTATCATGGCTTGAGGTGTTACGGAGACCTTAGGCCAAGCTCAGATAGACTGGTCCAAGATACCTCCTTCACCTCTCGAGCTTTTACGCCACCCCTGTCGATAATAGACGATTTTATCGACGGGGCGGCGAAAAAGTTTGACAATGGAAGGAAGTACCTAGGGTCAGTCTATCCGTGCTTGGCCTGCCTCTGAAGCATCTCAAAGCATTATAAAGAAAACCAAACCGCAGCGACAAGTTGCGATAAAAAACTTTAAATTATCGTGTTTATATCGCCGCCGCATATTGCCACCGGATAAAAATTGGTTATAAACAACTATCCGGGAGCGATATCTACTTCGGAGTCAGAAATGACAAATATAAATAATTATTTTAGTCATATCTGGTTCGGCAGAAAGTTAGGATTGGGTCACTGGACGTCAGACGGTCCCGGGATCCGACCATCAGCTCCTGCTGAGTGGCTCTCCTGATTAAAATCGCGGATCGACGCCAATCGACGCCTACGTGGCTCAATACATGCAAAATGTGGATAATGATACTCACTAATTTTCGAGAGCTTGAAGGTTTCCTCCGCGCACTGTCAATAAAATGTAAGTGAAGGGTATTGCGTAAATTTAATGGGCTTCGATTAGTTTAAAATGCGTCATATTGAGGCTATTGAAATTATAGCATTAAGGAGCTTTTTCTTAATATACTTGAAATTGAATTTGAAGCTGCGTGAAAAAGTTCAAATTCAAATTATTTTAAAATATATTGGAAAAGAAACTATATTCATAAAAGCATAAATTAAAATTCATTCTACTGTCGACGCAATGAAGCTTTATTGGTTTGTGAAGGGAAAAAATAAATTAAATTCTAATCAGATATATATTAAGTTCATTGACTGCCAAGAATATGCGAATATTGTTATTTGATAAAAAGTAAGCTCGCCTTCATTGATCATTGGCTAAATCCCCCAAGCAGAGCTCATATTGGTGTTGTATTTGTGTGTTAGTTCGATAGTAAAATAATTAATGACTTATGAATTAAATTCCAGGTCCGCTCTGAGTAACTCCAGCGAACCCTTGAAAAAATACACCCGTTGTCTTTGTATTTTTCCCCTGCATCATCACCGTACCGTAAGAATTCCTCTCAAACGTCGCCTGGCTCGCTCTAACAAGCAACGAGGGAGCCTGACTTGGTTGCATCGCTCCTTCAAATTCAATTAAAGCAAACGCAGCTGCAGCAAGAAGCTGCAGCTGCGCAGCGCCCCTGCGTCGCTGAGGCAGCGCGACGCTCTGGCAGAACGGGAGGGCAATGTGCTCCGCGCGAGCGTGTGCTGCGGGTGTTGACTCACCCAACACACCAGCGTTTGTTCCCTTACATCTTAAGCCTTCAATGCAATTCCACTGGGCGCTAAAACACATGAAAAGTAAAGTTACTTGAGTACGACATATGTAACAGGGCGTTTCTATGGCAGTGAACCAAGGAAATAAAATGCGGTTTGGAAAGGGTACCTTGATGAAACCGTTTATCTTTCTTAAAATGTAGCTTGTAATTAATAATTTTTACACTCATATGTAAGAGTTGCGACGTCTTGCAGCATGGGAATCCGACTCCACCTGACTCAAAATTTTGTTTGCCAGAATAGCTCTACATCTGATGATTGATGAAAGCAAAGTAATGCTTTCAAATCGATTTGCATAAGCATAATATTTGTTCATTTTGTCAATTAATTGAGTCACACCTTAACTATACCTAACGCTTGATAGAAATACACTCTACTGCACATGACTATTATGTCGCCTCGAGCTCAATATTTATAACATTTTCATCCTATGTTAATAAATTTTAAAGCGAATAACGACATACTAATTTTCTACCCTTGGAAATTCTATGCCATGTACATATATTTGATGACACAATATTTGATTGCTTAGAAATTATCAAGAGTGCTTGAAGCAGAGCCTTTCACGTAATGAAATTTATCTTAATGAACACTTCTTATAATTCAGATTCATTTTACACCATTGATATCTCTTCTAAAACTATAAACCTCCGGTCATATCTTATACTGAAAACCAAACGTTCATTTTTATTTTTCTTTCGCATAGGATCAGCAGGATCCCAAATTTCCTGAACTCTTAGAATGTTCTATAACAGTTTTTAAAAGGTTATGTTATGCGGCAATTGTTTTATTAATCAAATTCATGTCGCACTTATCGACCGGCAAATCAGTCTTTAGATCTCAAACTCCATCAGAATTTCAGAAAAAGAACTAAACTTGTTGCAGCCTCATACATCACACCGTGAGACATGCCCCGGTGTACCATGTAGTGAGACATGCCCCCACGTGCCATGTAGTGAGACATGCCCCCATGTACCATGTAGTGAGACATGCCCCCACGTGCCATGTAGTGAGACATGCCCCAATGTACCATGTAGTAAGACATGCCCCATGTACCATGTAGTGAGACATGCCCCCATATACCATGTAGTGAGACCTGTCCCCGCGTGCCATGTAGTGAGACATGCCCCCATGTACCATGTAGTGAGACTTGTTCCCACGTGCCATGTAGTGAGACATGCCCCAATGTACCATGTAGTGAGACTTGTCCCCACATGCCATGTAGTGAGACATGCCTACATGAACCATATGGGTAGAAATGGCCCCTTGTGCCACGCAGCGTGACTTGCCGTCACATCAAAACTTTTGAGACATGTAACTGAGTCTGCCTCTGCAGTCGTAGAGTACAAATGCCATTACGATTGATGTATTGTCTTACCGTGCCGATCCTTCCTACACTTCAGTTTCGTAGTGTTCACTTCATTTAATTCTGATTGAATTAAGCTCGTTTACGAGGTGCCACCTGCACAACGCCTGGGAGCGGATATGAGACTCAGCGCCTTACCATGCTGAGCACGACGCTGCAGCGTGATTCTTCCAAATCTGAGACTTTGGTAAAGGTCATTGAGGTAAAGGATACAGGAAAGTATCAATACTGAATATAAGGTTAGTGCTCTTTGTATTTTTCATAGGGGTGTTTCACGCAATTTATTCAATTATATTTGCGTATTGGAAAAGATTTAATCGGTGTAAGTTGAAGCAGCCAAACAACTCCAGTGCAACAAAACATCAAGCTCCGAATCAGACAAAAATGTGCAGGCAAGATTCAACACGAAAGCCATGCAAGCACACAAAGTCACCAGTGTAAAGTGTCCTGTTCGTTCTCATTTGTGCAAGGTAACGGTTTGAAAGTCATTAAATAAACTCAAATCAGTCAATAGCTGCCAATTGCGCAAACGTCTCGTGTATTCCAAATTTTGGGTAATACTAACGGCTAGAATCGTACCATTTGTTTGTGGCGACACCAACCGAGTACGTGGTGCGAGTGCAATAGAACCCCACCTTTTCGTTATGGGTACCTGAAAAGATAAATCGCCTAATTTCCTTTGAAAATGTGTCTATCAAATAAGATTTATTATGTTCAGTATCAAATAAGCCTTAGAGAAGAGCTTTGAAAAGAAGAAGTTAAAAGGGTCCGAGCACAGGTGCCCGTGCCCTCCTGACCCCTTAAAGAGGTGCGCTCGTTTCCAGCTCGCTTGCGATGCTCGATGCAAAGCTGGGAAATGGTCCTAACTTTTCCTTAATTTCGTAATGGACTCGAAATGCATGAGTGCTGATACCCAAGGCTTCGTGCGATTCGGGACACTTCGTTGAGGACACGAGAATTCAGTTTGAATTTCAGTTTGCGTGGGCCAATTTCCCTTCCATGTGACACCCGACTGGAAATGAATTGAACTCTATTGCGTCATACATACTTTAATCAAATGATCTCCCTGACCAGTCCAAAAGAATTAAATTATGAATTAGTACTGTTTATTTTTATGAGAAATAGGATTCGAAATTGGAAAAAGGAGTAGGGCTCTTAAATTCAATGTATTAAAACTCCTGTGATTAATGGTTTCGAAACAAAGCAGAAAATGTCGAACTTTCAGCCAATTTTTTACCATTCAAGTTCACCGCCAGGTATTCGATAAGCGGAAATTTAAATATTATGTAACTAATCTTCATTCTCTGCAATTATCGAAGGCTCAAATCTTTGTAATACGTGGATTCACTGCAACGCGTTTTGTCATAGTAATTGTGTGACCTCATATGATACAATCTAGTCTAAGGTGAATCAATGATAAATTTACCAGTATATCAAAGAGAAAAGGTATTCTAAAGTTCCCTGATTTAAATACCTCGTGGAGCGATAACTTTCGTTTCGAATTTCTTATTTTTTGATAGTTTACTAAAATGAAGTGATGGGTACGTTTTATCCTGATGAAAGTGCGGCTGCAAATGACACGTTCTTCTCATTCGGTGGTGTCCATAGTGCTTACATGGGAGTGTCTTGAGTGGCACTCCTCCCGAAACCTAGCTCTGCAGTAAAGTAATCACGGAACCAATTCACGAGTGATAAAAGCGCACTCTGCATTCTTACTTTTCATTTGCTTCCATGCCGTAAGTTGGAAGGGCCCTTGAAACGATTCCAGCGCCACCAAAGCTTGAATGAGCTCCGAAACTTTCTTTTAAATCGATTTATGATGGTTGGACGACTTGAAAAAGCGAACCTCTGTGACTGAAGACTAATGACAGTGGACCCTCAAAACATTTCAGTCCCAAGACAGAGATCGATGTTGGTTGGAAGAAGAATGGCTGAGCTAGCTGGTGACTTCGATTGAAGCTAGCCGGTCAATACTCAATTGTAACGGATATGATAAGCAGAAATGCAATTATTCAGGGCTCGGTCTTTGAACTACTCCTAAGCTTGGGTTGCACATGAGATTTTTGCGATTTTGCTATTGAAAACTAAATTGAAGGTTCGTATCAAATGAAGAATACGTCCTATAACAACTTAAAACTATAAGAAACTAGGATAAAGGTATCTTCTACTTTATTACCTAGGGTTTCTTCATTATTTTCCCAATGCACATAAAAATGCTGGACAAACAAGGACAGATTCCTTTTGACTGTCTTAGAATTGTTCATTCTTTATTTCGACGTTCAGATTGTCATTGAAAATTATTGCAATCACAATATCTATTAAAGCATCATGTTCTCACAGTTTCCTGACTAGCTCAGGCATAAAAAACGTGGGCCAGTTGCACAAAATGAACGGATAACATACTGTACATTCATCATAGAGAAAAGAATAGTATAATTTTTACATGGTTATATCTCGCGCAGATAATTGAAAAAAATGGGCTTTTAAATAGAAGTGATACTTTAAATAATCTCTCAATATTTTGATACTCCTACTGTTAAATTCCTTAATTCAATTTCAACACAGTTTTCCTTGTATTCGAATAATTCTTATACCTGGTCTTGACTCGTAGAGAGGTGAAATAGAAGTAGAAATTTCACAAATACGAGTTTTCACTACGAAATCATTATCACTTGATAATGCCCAGGCTGGCCTTCTGATGCATCACTAGTTTCTTTAACGATTTCAATTTATATTATTAGTTGATATAGTATGGAGGTTGTTCATATACTTTATCTTACCTCTGGACATTTCTCACTGAGAAATCAATTTCAACGATTCCAGATGTCACTCTATGCATCGATTCTCATAATGCAATGATCTCAGCTCTCGATATGAACAGAAAGACAATGTAGCACGGGCAGAGTTACTGGCCGGTTAGCAGTCAACGCTGTCTCTTCATGAAAAAGTTACGGAGCTTGGCCAATTGAAAGTCTTGGGCTAAAGTAATAAATTTATGCTCGGAAGACATGATTCTAGTGAAGAAAGTCAGTATCGAGTGCGAAAAGAAACAAAAGCGGTACAACTGGGCGAAATGGATTGCATTTCGAGAGATTTTTCCCTGCTTAAATCCGGCGAGCTGCTTTAGTTAATTAGAGGAGCAGGCTAAAGGAGTGTGGGCAAGTCCAGTTGTTCTCACGATTCGAAGTATAAAACTAAAAATTCTACCGCAAATAACCGAATTCAAGGAACTCTGCGCAGAATGGTGCGTGCGACGTGCGACTCAGACAGCATTTACAGGTGGGCTGCATTCACTGTTTTAAAATAGTGAAAAACTCTTTTGGGTTTGAATGCCTGGGGTTGAATGGGTCTTGTTACTGCAAATTGACGCTTTCGTTAACAATTACCTTAGGAAATACAACAAGAACCGAAAAGAAATGAATTACCGACATCGAAGTCTTAAGCCACCTAATACTACGAAAGTAATAAAGTTGAGGTAACACAGCTCAACTCCTCATCACCGGACTCATTCGGGGCTCCAGATATTAGGAGGTGGTTACGAAATCATGATTTGGGGAGCTTAGTGATAATTAAACTATTTGAAAGAAAATCTTTACAATCACTTATTCTACTTAAAATTTTAGTTTTTAGGAAAATCTAAAGGTTTTTTTGGTCCTCCATTGCCTTGGGCACCAACAGAAGCTTTGGGGTAAAATAATAACCTCGTGTTATTTTCATAAATAATCAGTTAAGGATTCTTTTATAAAATACAATTATACGAGTATATTTTAAAAGCTGTCTGGATCTGCGGCACACTCCACACTCGCTACTTGGAATACACCGCACTCTGAATATACAGTGCTGTATTCCGGATGTACGGCATTTGGGAGATTCGGAATTCCGCATCTGAGAAGTTCTACTACATTTTGAAGTCCAGGCTGTAATTATAACTAAAGTTTTTGTAGTGAGTATGTAACTAGCTCTGCTACTTTTATGTAGCAAGACGGGAAGGAGAAAAATTCAAAACTCAACCAAAGTTGGGGGAGCGGTTATTTAGATAGCGAGTTTTACTTAGCGCACAGCTCTCCTGCCCTTGCCACTGTAGATTACTTCGCACGCAGTTGCCATCAAAAAGTCATTATCAAATAATAGCGCTCATCAATTCGTCCATTCAAAATTCCTAGCGCGGCTAGTGTTTCTTTCAGCACAACATTCTTGTGTGTTTTTCTCCTGCCGGCGGCTTTATTCCCGCCTCTTCCATGGAAGCGGGCTGCAATAATTCAGAGCCCGGCGCTGCTGCTCTCAGCCTCAACTTTGATCTCTCTTCGTGCTAGAAAAGTTGGGCAAAGAGGAATTTGGCTCGCTTCTGCAAACCGAACGCGTTCATTTTGTTGAAAACTTGAACAGTAGTATGCCAAGAATTCGAGAACTGCGACCGACACGGTCAGCAAAACTCTCCATTGATTCGCTATTAAAACAGCATTGATATTAGTAGCTCACACGGCAGACTCTACTATTGAACAGGAGTTTCACTTTATAGTCTTTTTGAGCATTATCTTTAAATGATATTCAAGATATCCTAGAAATATAAACGTCGCATACGTAACTATGAGCTCATTCATCAATATTGATCAGTTCAGCGTCCCACTAGTGTCTAATAAAATAGAACATTTACAATAATCCGGAAATGATTTTTTCCGGAATAAGCAATACCCAGAGTACATAATTAAGCTATTTTGCTTCCTCACTGCCAGCTTTGTATCGGGATCGACGTGGAGAATTTCAGAAAGCTTCTGGTTGTCGAGAGTATCAATTCACTCATCGTTCGTGGCGCACGTGCGCACGACATACTTCTGACAGGCGTTCATCACGCGTCAACAAACCTCTCGACCATTTTTCAAAGCTCTCTAATACCGTGGCGCACACGAGGCGCGCCCGAAAATGCTGGCGCAAACACTTCAGGCTTATAGGTTGGGCGAAATGGTCGCTTTCAGAACAAAAATGCTGGACATCGAAGCGTACCCTACTGAAACCCAAACCAGAGATCGTATTTAATTACGGCAACAATTTTGCCCTGCGACATGCCCCTTTCAGTCAGACTATGCACCGTAATTTTTTAAAGAACTCCACTTTCATGAATGGCATTTGGCAAAGCAAAAAGACTCTGGTCATTTTGTTCAGTTAGCGATAAATTCTGCTGTGAGAGTGATTACCATTTGCTTCGTTACAATACGAAGTAACTAGTAATTTATCAACCATTTCTGGGATGGATTTACTACGATTGTCAATATTTTTCGTTCAATCTAAAATTGCAGCAGATATTATTGTTAATTTAATTCATTTTTCTCAGAAAAAAGATGAATCAAATGGTATAATTCACTCTTGATACGTCAACACAGGATGAGGGTAAGTTGTAGATATATGTATTCCTTTAGCTAAGTGAGTAACTATTGCGACCTAGTAAATAATTCTACCTTTCTATCCGTGACGAAATATTCGTATATATGACAACGTACATGTAGCTCTAGCATTTTTTTTCATCTAACATGAGATACGTCACTCGCCCTGCGTACGAGCAAGTCATTTAACTCCATTTTCGAGGTAGTAGGAAGTAGGGAATCCAGCAGCGCGGTCGCAAACACCCCAATTATGGGAGCTGCAAATGTAAGAGCGATACAATGATAGATTTATGCAGGTCACTGCAGAGAAGAAAATAGCTTCCTAAATTCTAAGGCTTTTTTAAAGTAGTAAAATGCGTGACTCAGATAAAATGTAAATCCAAAGGAAAGTGATTTGCTATCAAGACTCTTTGCGTCTTGAGCTTGCGAGTGTATCATGTTTTGCGGTTCCTTCGTTCCTTTGTTAACGTTATGTGGTAAAATAACATTATAATATGCCGTCATCTCCTCAGTAACTTCGCAACGTCAAAATTAGGGAAAAAAACAGTACTCGTTGAAAACAATTTCTTCACGCAACGACATGAAATGCGAGACTTCTTGAAATCGTATAACACCCGAAGTGAATGCGAGTGTACAATGGCAATTGGATTTAGATTAAAGAACCCGGTGTGCAGGTATTTCTTTAGAAAGGCTATAAACTTATCTACGCGTAAATTGTTTCCCAACTCGTCTTCTGGAATACACGAGCAGCCTTCATCAATGAAGAGCGACGACGTCCTGCATTTTGCGGCCTCGGCTACAATCGATAGCAGCAGGGAGCATCCCGTTGTGCTCCAGAAGGCAGCGGCCAGTTTGGCTTACCCTTTAAATTAGCGGCGATGGCAAGAATGCGCTGCATCGGCAACGAACAGCCGGAGGGTTTCGATTTCTATTGCCTTTTCTGCCTGCTAGTTTCAAGTCCCCTTACGTAAAAAGCCTCTATTTTTAGTTAATGTTCTAAATTTCTGAGGTGCGCTGAAAGAATAAGGGTGATAATGAAGGGAGTTATTAACTTGAAATGATTCGTAAAGTTCTCTTAGACAATGAACATGGCATCTTTCACATAGGATATAGAGATTGAGACTCAAATGGAACTAGTACGTGGAGGTCATTAGCTTGTGGGAATTCAAAAGCTTTCAGTTTGCTTGTAGTTTTAGGATTATAAATAGGCCTGGTTTATACTCTCCATTCATCGACATTTTCTGAAAGACGATAAAAATTTCATAAGCACGTGACTGGAGGAAAATATTTTTCCAGCTTCTATGGAACGGTATGACTACTCACGATCGAGGAACGTCGCCATTTCATTCTGTGATGGTGTCAGCTCAGAGTATGGAAAGAAACCTGGCTTAAATCCGCGGTGTATTACCACCCAATCTGATCTGTGTTTACTTTTCTTTACAAACTGTTTTCCTTGAGCACTCTGACTTGACTAATTGCTCGGCTAGTTCTTAAATACGACGAAAACATGCATGCCAAAAATTTTCCGCCACTCACTCAGAACACAAAAAATTTAACCAGCAAAAAATTCAGAGAACTCGTTCCAATTCAGCTCGAATTTGGGTGATATACTACGAAACAGAAAGTCTCTCTAATTTCTTCAGCGAATTCAGCTCGAAAACTTTGCCTAAATTCATCAGTTCATCGATATACTCGTATTCCATGACTATTCCAAAACAGTTACTCAGATGGAGAAGGGTTGCGTACAAATAGGTTCGTGTAAATGACATGGCCCCATGCAAAGACTGCAGAACCTGTGCTGCAGCTCTATCAAGCTATAGATTACGGGACACAGGAATTGTCTTTGAGAAGATTTTTTCATGACTAACTGTCAGTATATAGGCTTACTGTGTTAAGTAATGAAACAAGAGAAGCAAAATAGCTAATTTTTTCGCTACTCATTTTACTACGTAACTTTAACGGTGAAAATACAGTACATGGAAGCTTCATTAGCTGTAGATTATGGCCCAATTCGGCCTAGTTTACGTGTAGCTAGCACGAAATTTTAGCGTTTTCAAACGAGAGAAATTTACAAAATCTAGGCCACATATCAAAAAAATTCCCATCCCCAAATTAGACACATAACTTGAGTAAACAACACATCCAACAACTACACATACAGGATATAAAGGAAGGTGAAAACAGGGTGAAATACAAGTGCATGTATCTACAAAAAGCCTGTATGGTTGAACGGGAGAATTGGTAAAACAAAGTTAAATACAGAGCAATGTGGCGCTCTAATTCACGAGTCTTTAGTTCACGAAAACCCTAATTAGTCAAAGTGTTCAGAGGTCATTGATGGTAATTTATGGATTTGTATCTTTTATCACTACATCACAAATGTCTCAAATCGTACCAGATTTTTGACTTGAAACTAAAATTCAATCAAAACCGTCTCATTGGTGTAGCACAAGCTAAGGGTATATCTCGAAACGAAAAGTTACGGACAGGATGATAAGGACTCTAGTTCGCTCATTCTGGAGGTTGTTTACACTGCAAAGTGAACTATCTCTTCTCACGAGTGAGAAAAACTACAGGTATTTTGAAATAAGGTTGTCCGACGAAAAGCTACAAAAACCATCGACTTCTCGTGACCAGGGTTGTTGTTTCGACGATACGTAGCGGTAAATAGCTCAGGTGATTGTTAACTGGCCACGACGTGAGTAAAAAGTCAATCACGAGAAGCATGCTCCTTCTGAAAGCAATCGTGACCTCGACACTCGCTGAAGGACAATCTCTTCAGCGCGGCCTTCAGAACGGAAACTTTCTACGAAATAACGAGGCGAGAGTTCTTGGCAAAGAAGCCAAAGGGTTCAGAATGAAGAAACGTGCGGAGGTTCTCAGCAGCGCAGTGAGGTGGATACCCGACGAGAAAAGCGTTACCTTTGATCGCTTTGTGCCACTCAGGTTTTGTTGAACGTTCTGTTTAGATCTCGGTTTTGAGGGAGCAGAAAGGAGACATTCTACGTTGAAGCTGGAAGAAAATTGCTGGGAGTTGGAAGGATGTGATGGAAATAAATAGTACAGTATGATCACTGAACATTCAACATAGAGAATTGTTTAACTTATTTGCAAAATCTCAATATTTTGCGTGTTGGAAACTGAGTAATTACTTTCTAGGTGAGCGGCATCATTATCATACCTGAAATTGTGAGGATTTCTAATCCACTTCATATATGATCCTAATAGAAGATGCTATAGCACCGCGGCTCCCTTAGGATCGTGTCACACTACTACATATTTTGTTATAGAAGTGTGAATGAACTTTAGAAGTTTGAATAAAAACTAGAACTGTGAATAAAAACTATTAGCATAAATAAAGCTAGAAGTAGGAGTAAAAACAAGAAACGCGAATAAAAAAATCAGAAGTACGAATAAAAACTAGACGTATGCATAGAGATGAAAGTGCAAATAAAACTAGAAGTGGTAGTAAAAACTATAAATATGAATAAAAACTAGAGGTGTGAATATAAACTAGAAATATGAATAAAGACTAGAAGTGTGAGTAAAAACTAAAAGAGTGAATAAGAACTAGAAGCGCAAAATGAAAACCAGAAATAAAACCTAGAGGTGTGAATAAAAAGTACAATTACGAATAAAAACTAGAAATGTGAATGGAAATTAGAAGTACAAATAAAGACTTGAAGGGCGATTAATACCTTGAAGAGCGAAAAAACTAAAAGTGTAATTAAAAACCGATTCATGCAAGAGCACTTGTAGAAATGCTCTTATCCGGGAAGAATTTAGGGATTTTTCCCGCACGTTTAAGTCTAATTAAGCGTCATGTTACAATGGATTCCAACTTTCCCTGTTGCACCGTTCAAAGGAGGCACAGGGTTCAGAACATGTCGACGCCACGCATGAGGGAAATTTATTCATTTTGCAGGCAAACATGTGGCACTTACGCTCTGACGAACACGTGAACGGAGATACATTCGCAGTATACCAACGATTTTTTTGTACGTTTATCATTTTTTGGAACGATATGTATTTATTTATATGAAGCTCAGCTGCAATCAAAAGCTTCTCAGTTGTTAAAAAAAGCTCCTTATTAGTAAAATCTCTTCTCACATTTTGCACTATAACTTGAAAGATTGCTTTGAGGCCTTTCTCCTCATTGAAATAAAAGTTTGGAGAGATGTGTGACCTAAATAGAGATCGAACTTGTACTATTGAATGTATCAGTTGGAAAAAGAGTTTATAAAGCGAAAAATTTCCGTCACAGGCATCAAGAACTTTAATTTTGGATATAAATTCTTGATGAGAGCGTTGAAATGTTGACACAGCCTCCACCCCACTTCAAATAACATGCTATTTTAAAGCAAATACTCAGTTTTAATAAAGCGTTTGAGTGAAATTTACCTTCTCTCTGCCACTTTTTAGCTAAAAATAGGAACAAATTATTGCAATGAAATGAGTTTAAGCAAGAAGATAATTAGTGACGTAAAAATTCCTCTTAACAATGTAAAACAGGAAAAATGCTTACCCGTACGTTAGGTAGGGCATCGAGTGGGACTGGAATGAATGTGAAGAAGATCCCAGGAGGAATTCGGTCAATTTTCGAGCAAAAACTTCCGAGTCTATTTGTAAGAAGCAAAGTACGCTTATTTAAGGAGATTTGAACTTTGAATAGTTCAGTGTATACACTGTATCTTCTTTACACTGAAGGTCAGCATTAGAATCAAATATGTGTCCAACTAACGGTCAATTAAATTTATAGAACTTTCCTTTATCCCTTGCACTTCTCGTGACCTATCATTTTCGCGCACCATGTTAAACTTGATCATCATTGTTATGTTCAGTGTTTCTCATAATTTCTTTGGCCCGAATCACATTATGCATCTGCATAAGTTCGGTCTGGTGAAAATTATTCTTAATCTCGGCCCAAACAACAAATGTTTTACATTAACTTACACCGCAAAAGCCTTTTTAGCATTCCAGACGAACTGCACGGTTCATTCAACGAAGCTTGTCTTATTGCTTCGAATCAAGCAGAGATCCGCGTCTGCCCGGGCTGCTGCACTGATGTCATTACAAATGAGTCCTAAACACTCGTGATTACCGAGCTTCAGCGTTACTGGTTTCATAAATTTAGTATTAGGCTTATGCTAAATACCTTGTTCATTAAAAATATTGTCCCTCCCAGACGGTATATTTTATTATTTTTTCTCTAATTTTGCTAGGATGAGAGCTTTTTTAAGGGTGCTGATACATGGTGTTAGGGATAACTTTGACAGTTTCCTAGTGAAGAAGAAAAACTCCAAGCTGCGTTAAAAATAAGTTTTCTGAAAATAAATTTTATTCACTTGGATAATTTTTTGTGCAAACAAGGAATATCTGCGAATGAAAATAATACTACTTTTATTTTTCCTCCTACACTTCTTCCTGCGCATTTTCGATGAACTCTGTTTCACGGATGCAATCACAACGTCTTTTATGTTCCTTCCTACTAGCCTTCGCCTCGAAGTCTCCATAGCAGTTCTCTAGTTCATGCCTGGTTGTTCTGACAGAGTTCATGGAGCACTGAACAGCATCCAAAATTTCATGATCATTATGACCGGCGCCGTTTTCTTCATTACGCAGATATTTTTTCCAATTTTCAGGAGGTTTTCAGTCATCCATTCTCGCTGCCATCACGTGTGTAACTGAGCTAGAAACGGTCTTCTGAATGAAACGTGGGTGAGCGACTATCTCTAACCGCTCATCAAAATATGAAATTGAATTACTGACGAATTTATTCCGAATATCATGTAGTTAATTTGTTCGATGTGAAGAAAGAGCCTTAAAAGGTATGTAATCGATCGCAAAGGAAAGGGCCATGGGCTTAAAATATTTCTAAATCTCAATCATGTTTTTTCTACACTTCTTTAGGATGGGATTAGGTTACTTAGAAAGCTTAACCAGAAATTTTGCTGATTCTCTTACTCGTTTGCTTACTCTAAAATGATTTTCTTTGACATAAAAACAGAGTTTCAATGAAATCGAATTAGAAAAGTAAATTGTTGGAGCAGAGATAGTCTTGGTTAAAAATGCTTGCCTCAACTGGTTGAGATTGAAATCGCTCTTTTAAAACTGTCGTGGTGTGACTTCCCTCATTTTTAATAGGATACACGAACACTGTTGAAGTCATGTTTGATGAGTTCATTAAGCTGTGTTTGGTCCTCGGAAATGTTCTGTTTGGGAACAAAGGGCTCCAGACAGTGCAGCGACTGCAACTTACCCTCTTTATAGAAATTCTGCGAATGATACTAAGAATGAGTTTTATCTTTATATAGCACTGACGTCAATTCTTTATAGCTATCTTGTCTGGTCTGAAGAGCAAAGCATCAACTGCTCTCCACGCTTCTTTTCATTTTTAGACTCGAAGTTTCAGTCAAATTAGTAGACGAAGTTCTTAGGAGAATCTAGAAGCACGGATCTTCAATTTTTTTAAATCTGTTTTTACAGTCATTATTCAAATTTTAACCAAATTGGCTGAAGGATAAATCCAAACTTAGGGCAGAGATATTTCACGTCCAGTTCGAAATGGAGACTCGCATATCAGTGAACGCTGTAACCTGAATATAAGACCGACCGTCGAACGATAATCGTGACTCTGTCTTTTTGCCAAGTGCCCATAATTCTGAATGATGACTAGTTACTGAACACGCCCAGTGTTATTGTTCCCATGAGTCTTACTGTGTAGCTACCACCACTGATATGGACTGAAGAGGGATCGAGACGTAACCGTAGAAATACATCATAGGGCGTCTACGATTACTAC
Organism: Orchestia grillus; assembly: GCA_014899125.1. Lineage (NCBI taxonomy): Eukaryota > Metazoa > Arthropoda > Malacostraca > Amphipoda > Talitridae > Orchestia > Orchestia grillus. The sequence goes on along the minus strand of VOMN01108115.1, from coordinate 384 downwards.
ACGAATTATCCACGAAATAAGGTAGATATGATACTTAAGTTATAATCGTTTAGTTATAGTATTATTGGGGGAATGATATCGAACATGTATTAACAAATTTAGTATTATATCCTTAGCTCTATATTTTTTCGATGAGAGACCCACAAATTTGTATGTACAATACCAAGGATATCTTTGTCGAGTTTGAAGTATGAATTCTAGTTCAATATATTGCGTATGCAAAATGCTATTTGAGAAGTGTTTGCTCAGGGATTGGAGTCTCACTCATCACGCAAAATAATTTAACATCATTTAACATTTAACAATATTTAGTTACCACAAGTAATTTACACCCAATATAGGTTTACAATCAAATGAGGAATGACGAAGAACCGAGATCAGGAT